>PITA01020485.1:0-34821 GCA_004023965.1 Spilogale gracilis | reverse complement strand
GGGCAGGTATTCCCTAGCCTTCTAGAGACTTCTCCCAGTGTCTGCCCTTCGTGAGGTAGGAGCCACAGGGATGGGAGGTGGAGAGGCTTATCTTCTGCTCTGAAAGCGCCAGCGAGGAGCACATGCCTGGAGGAGTACTTGAACACACCCGTAACCCGAGGCAGAGGGAGAGGTCACCTGAAATGGCAGTAGAAGGCTCCCGAGGTGCGGAGGGTGGAATTACGAATTTATCTCCAACCCCAGCCTCAGCACATTTCACTCCCGTGACCCACAGTCCCCTTTGTCCGCGCGGAACGCCTCCCACGCGGCCTCCCGCCCCCCGCACCGCGCGCGGCCCCTCGGGGTCTCCCCGCCCCCAGCGGCCTGCGGACCGCGACGGTTGGCGGGGGCGTCCTGGGTCCCCGGGCGCGGCCCGCCCACCTCCCACCGCCCCGCTCCCCCGACTGCGTCTGCAGGTGGGGCGGTCCGAGGGCGCGGGGCGGGGCCGGGCCACCCCCAGCCCACCGCCGCCTCCCGCGCACCAGTGCCGGCGCCAGCATGGAGCCCCCCGTTGCCGCTATCCCCGCCGCCCCCGCCGTCCCCGCCGCCGCCCCCCCAGACAGCGCCCAGCCCCCCGACGCCCCCCGCTGGCGCGGCTGCCTGCGGGCCCTGCGGAGCGCGCTGCCGCCCGACGTGCGACGCGAGGCGGCCGAGCTGGTGGCGCTCGCGGGCCCCGTGGTGAGTGCGCGGCCCCGCGGCCCCTCGACGGCGGCCTGGCCCCGGGCGCAAGGCAGCGCCTGCTCCCCGCGCTACCGGAGCCTCCCCGGAGCGCGCGGGCTCGGTGTCAAGCTCGTGCTCCCGTTCCTTTTTCCTCGGCAGTTCCTGGCGCAGCTGATGATCTTCCTCATTAGCATCGTCAGCTCCATCTTCTGCGGGCATCTGGGCAAAGTCGAGCTGGATGCCGTTACGCTCGCGGTGTCGGTAGGTGTTCCGGTTCCCTGATCTTTCCTTTGGGGTCGACCCGGTGCTAGAGCCTCGGAATTTGCATTGTATTACGGCTGAGTTCTTCCCTTCAGAATTTGACCTTGACCCAGGGGTTCCTTTCTTCGCCTTATCTTTAGATTTGAAAGAAGATTGTGTCCGCTGCTTAGAGGAGTGTTTGCGCCCTGGTGACCATCCCGCCAGGGATTGCAAGGAATTGTTAGCAATGATAGAAATTGTGCTGGGGAAACGAACAGAACTGCATTTTTTTCCTGTTATAAAACCAAACCAAAGAACTTAGAGGTAATGTAGGTTTCTGCTATTAGTTCGAATTACACAATTTTCGATGGGCACAGTATTTCACACTCGTAATAAAGTGTCTCCCAGTGGGCCGTTGATTGAAATGGCACCTCCTTTGGAGTCTTTTGTCCCCTAGGTTTTTGTTAGTGATGTAATGGAAAGGTGCCTGGCTCTTGGGTTTCATCCAGGCTTTCAGAGAAAGTGAAAAACCCTTTCAAGGTTGTGACGGCAAGGTGGTCTCTCTCAGTCTTAGAAAACGTCCCCTCTGTCCCCCCTGGAGGTGGGTCTCTGCCCTGAGATCCAGCTGGGACCACAGAAGTTTCTCGTTTCAGCTTAGGTTGGGGATGACCACAGAATGAAGAATCAGATGTTGTATTTACAGGTCTGTTATTGAGTGAATTCAGGTGAAGGGGTCTTTCTGCTTCCTTTCAAAGTTTAGATGGGAAAAAAAAGAAAGAAAAAAAAGTTTAGATGAGGTCTTTAGAAAGAGTCAAGAAAGCAGAGAGGCTTTATAGACAGGCTGTTAACTGTGTCCCCTGGAAAGGATGAACTTGAACACCCCTCCCATAGGTCACTGTGGCCCTGAGACACTTTGTACTCCTGGTCATTCTCTTGGTTGTGAACAGGTATGAATAGTGGGTTATTACTGGAAACTTGAGGGGAGACTTTCTTTTTCTCCACAGGGCCCACAGTTGGGGTCTGCCTTCTAGCTTCCAAACCTATCTTTCCCAGTGTTCCCTTCTTTTCTTTTCTTTTCTTTTTTTCTTTTCTTTTCTTTTCTCCTTTCCTTTCCTTTCCTTTCCTTTCCTTTCCTTTCCTTTCCTTTCCTTTCCCTCTTTTCTTTTCTTTCTCTTTCTTTCTTTCTCTCTTTCAAGATTTTTATTTGACAGAGAGAGAGCACAAGCAGGGGGAGCAACAGGCAGAGGGAGAGTCAGGCTCTCCACTGAGGAGGGAGGCAGTCGCAGGGCTCCATCCCAGGACCCTGGGATAGAAACGACTGAGCCACGAAGGCGCCCCCCAGTGTCCCTTCTTAAACATTTCTTTCAATTAATTTTTTTACTGAGATATAATAATTGACATACAGGTATGTAATGTAACAATTTGATATTTGTATGTATTATGAAATAATCATCATAATAAATTTAATCAACATCTGTCACTATATACAAGATTTTTTTCCATGTGATGAAATCTAAAATTTAGTAACTTTGAAATGTGCAGTACAGTATTATTATTATTTCTTTTAGTAGTACAATTTTATTAACTATAGTCACTGTGCTGTACATTGCATCCCCACACTTTATATGTTTTGTAACGAACTTTATGCCCTTTGTCTGCCTTAACCCAGCTCCTCCCCACCCTCCCAATCCCTGGCAATCCCCAGTCTGCTGTGTCTTATGAGTTTAGTTTTCCTTTGTTTAGATTCCACATGTAAGTGAGATTATACAGCATTTGCTTTGATGGGCTTATTTTACTTGGCGTAATGCCCACAGGGTTCATCCATGTCATTACGAAAGGCAAGATTTCCTTCTTTTTTTATGGCTGAGTAATACTGAGCAAGGAGCTTGATGTGGGACTTGATTTAGGGACTCTCGGATCATGACCTGAGCCGAAGGCAATCGTTTAACACCTAAGCCACCCAGGCGCCCCTCATCAGTGGACACAGGTTGTTTCCCTCTCTGGGCTTACGAATAATGCTGCAGGGAAGCAGGGGTGTAGATACCATTTTGAGTTAGCGTTTTTGTTTTCTTTGGTTAAATACCCAGAAGTGGGATTTTTTTTTGTTTTTTTTTTTTTAAGATTTTATTTATTTATTTGACAGAGAGAAACACAGCTAGAGAGGGAACACAAGCAGGGGGAGTGAGAGAGGGAGAAGCAGGCTTCCGCCGAGCAGGCAGCCCGATGTGGGGCTTGAACCCCGGTCGCCAGGATCATGACCTGAGCCGAAGGCAGTCGCTTAACCAGCTGAGCCACCCAGGCGCCCCCTGTTTTTAAGTTTTTGAGGATCCTTCCTACTGTTTTCCCAAAGGGCTGCACCGATAGTTCACAGGGTTTCTCATCTTCTCCCACACTTGTTATTTCCTGCCACAGACTGTCGCAGGTGTGCGGTGCTAGTTCCTTATGTTGTAATTTGCATTTCCCTGAGAATGAGTGATGTTGAGCATCTTTTCTAGTATTCATTGGCCTTCTGTATGTCTTTTTTGGAAGAATTTCTATTCAGGTCCTCTGCCCAGTTTGTTTGTTTGTTTCTTTCTTTCTTTTAAAGATTTTATTTATTTATTTGACAGAGAGAGGGATCACAAATAGGCAGAGGGAGAGGAGGAAGCAGGCTCCCTGCTGAGCAGAGAGCCCTATGCCGGCCTCGATCTCAGGACCCTGAGATCATGACCTGAGCCGAAGGCAGAGGCTTTAACCCACTGAGCCACCCAGGCGCCCTCCCTTCTGTTTTTACACTCCCCCTCTCCACCCGTTAGTAAGTCCTGTGAACTTCATTTCCCGCATTTCTTAGAATGACCCCTTTTGGAGTGCCTTGGTGGCTCAGTTGTTGGGCGTCTGCCTTTGGCTCCGGTCATGATCCTGGCGTCCTGGGACTGAGCCCCTAATTGAGCTCCCTGCTCGGCACAGAGCCTGCTTCTCCCTCTCTCACAGCCTGCCACTCTACCTACTTGTGTGCTCACTCTCTCTCTGTCAGATAGATAAATAAAGGGACGCCTGGGTGGCTCAGTTGGTTAGGCGACTGCCTTCGGCTCAGGTCATGATCCCGGAGACCCGGGATCGAGTCCCGCATCGGGCTCCCTGCTCGGCAGGAAGCCTGCTTCTCCCTCTCTCACTCCCCCTGCTTGTGTTCCCTCTCTCGCTGTGTTTCTCGCTGTCAAATAAATAAAATCTTTAAAAAAAAAAAAGATAGATAAATAAAATCTTGAAAAGAAAAGAATGACCCCTCTTCTTCTGTTTCTTGCTGTTGCCGTCCTGGCCCAGCCTCCACCCTTCCTGCCAGCCCTGGGCTAACCCTCCTCTGACCCTGACTCCATATCGTCCTCCTCCAGGCCCAGCCATTAAAAAAAAAAAAAAAAAAAAAAAAAAAAATCAAGCCACTCCCTGGCTTAACCCCTCAAATTGCTCCCCATCACCAGACAGTGAAATCCAGGGGCGTCCTGCCTGTGGGTGGCCATCACATTCTGCAACTTGCCTGTGAGGCTGGGGCGTATCCTTCTCCATGTGGCTCTGGGGCAGCTGCAGAAAGCTTCCCTGGGAGCCCCAGGCAGGCGTCGTCCTTCTGGTGCTCTGCCGCATTCTCTTTCTCCGTGAGCTCTCCTGCCGATCGGCCAGCTCATGTTACGTTTTGCCGAACCTAGTTCCTGGCACAGATCTGGCCCAAGTGGCTGTTTCAAAGAAGTACACAGCTCCGGGGATCCATGAGCTGGGCCTCACCTAGGCACGTCCTGATCCTCTTCCCTGTGCTGTTCCTTTATGCTCTCCCATCCCAAATCACCCGATGATAAGAGCATAAGAAGAATTCCTACGTTTTGAAGAAAAAAACGAAGAAGTACAGAGTGAATAGAAACCTAAAATTCAAATAATAATTCTGAAAAGAGAACGTGGGAAGGTTGGTGTATTCCAAAGAGAGGAATTTCTGTAGCTAAGGTCTGAGGTTGGGGGGTCTGTGCCAGTCCTTCCTTAGGCAATAGAGGGTTAGACTATGCTTTTAACTATGTGTTGACCTGTAACTAATTGCTGAGAAGACAGTAGGTCTAATATCAAGAAAACTATTCATGAAATCTGGATATATTTAAAAAAAAAATTTTTTTTTTTGCCTTATGTAGAATCCTGTACGTGGAATGAAAGGATTTACAAAAGTGTGTGTTTTTTGAAATGTTTTTTTTTTAAAGGTTTATTTACTTATTTAAGAGAGAGAGAGAAAACACAACGGGGGGGGGTGGGGAAGGGCAAGGAAGAAGCAGACTCCTCGCTGAGTAGGGAGCCTAATGCGGGACTCGATCCCAGGACCCTGGCCTCATGACCTGGGCTGAAGGTGGATGCTTAACTGACTGAGCCATCCAGGCACCCCAAAGTGTTTGTTTTTTTAAATAAAAGAACATTTTTTTAAAAAAGATTTTTTTTTTAAGTTATCTCTCCCCTGCCATGGAGCTCAAACTCATGACCCTGAGACAAAGAATCCCATGCTGTACCTGCTGAGCTGGCCAGGCGGCCCTTGGGAACATTTATTTATACCCCACCTTGTTTCCTGAAGGTTTTGAGGTGGTTTATAAAAATACTTTCAAGACAGAAGGGTAAATAAAGAGCTTGTAGGACGGGGTCAAAGAAACATGGGTAGAAAAAGACTCAGCTGGGAATGGGGAGCCCCAGAGAAGCTGCAAATTGCAGTCCGGACTCTGTGCCTTGGTAGTTTCCAGAAACTCCCAGCAGGCCCGAGATGTTACTGAGTCCTGTACTTGGGTGGGAGGGAAGGATGGTCTTTCCTCATACTGAGTCAGGGGAATGTCTCTTGCTGCCACTGGTGCAGTGGAAGATGGTGTCCAGGACAGTTTGCACGGGAGATACCATTGCAAGTCTGGAATCAGCTGAGCATACAGGCGGTCACTGTGCAGGGAAGGGATGACGTCAGAGTTGGTTAGTAGCCCCTGATGGCAATCAGGGCAGGCTCTGACAAGGGACCTGACCTGGGGAGAGACCCGGAGCCCTCTAGGAAAGTCATAGGTGGGTTTCCCTTCCTCTTCCTGGAAGGCAGAGGAGTGTCGGAGTTTTAAATGCTGGCGCTGTCCTGGGCTGGCTGGCAGAGCACAGTGTCTTGGCGTGGGTGCCTCCTACTGCGCCCTGGACTGGGCCCCGGGGACTCGCTCAACGTGAGGCCTGTCACCGACTCCCTGGGGGGCTAGAGTCTGTGACCTTGGTCAGCCAAGAAGTTAATTCACCAGAGGTTGACCTCCCTACTAAACGTGAGATCAGGGATAGAAACGAGGGTCTCCAACTTCCCCCAATCCCTCCCCCAACGCCATTGCAAAACAGCACATTGGTCTGTGCTCTCAATTGTCAGGGGCCCAGGCTGAGGCCGAGGTGAGCAGGTGACCCAGAACGAGTCCCCGAGTCCCCGTGTCTCACTAGAGGATTAAAGCCTGGTGGCCAGCCTTCCTTCTCAGCCTCAGGCCACCAGCTGGATGAGCTCAGCTTTCCAGGGTTTGTTCAGGTGACCCAGAAGATGGCAGTAGTGCTCAGGACAACCTCACCATTCCCTCTAGCGGGCCCCCCCCCCCCCCCGCCCCCCAGAACGTGGCAGAGGCTGGGGACAGGTTTGTAGTCCCTATCATGAGGTGCACATCGCCCTCCAGGGGCCTTGCTGTTAGCTCTCGCTCACAACTTACACTTCTTCACAAAGACAGTGCAGTGGGCGCTGTGTTGAAAAAAATGAGGTGGTAAAGCACCGTGGTCCCCACGTAGTGACTGCCCCTTGCGGCGGAGGCTGTGGTTTTATTTACAGGCAGCCATTCGAGCTGAAGGAGAAAGCCTTCCACTTCTGATCACGGGTTGCTCCTTGGAGATAAGCTGTCTTCCTTCAGTCCTCGTGTGAAGGGAGGATGCTCCGTGCTCTTCCTTGCGGGCCCCAGGGTGTTGGAAACTCCGTGCCCTTCCTTGCAGGTGGTGAACGTTACTGGGATCTCTGTGGGAACCGGCTTGGCCTCCGCTTGCGACACCCTGATGTCTCAGGTGAGGCCCGACTGCCCCTCCCCCACACACCTGTTTTGGGCAGTCACTTCTCCTCTGGGAAACGATGGTGCGGATTGTCCCCTCAGTGGCTTTTGTTGCCTTTCATTTCACCATGCTGCTACTGACTGTGGGTACAAGGAGAGTGGGCTTTCCTAATTGTGTCTTCGGGGGCTGTGTGCTCAGGTGGGGCTGGGCTTTCCTTTTTCTTCCCTGTTGTGATCTCTCCTATGCTAACACTGTCCTCCCTCACCTGATGTTGAAGGCTCACGACTTCATCTCCTGCCCCATCTCTCTCCTGAGGACCAGGCTTGAATGCTGGTCACAACCCAGACATCTCAAACTCAGCAGGCTTTCCCACCCGAACTGTCCTTCTTACAAGAACGCATCACCCTCCATTCAATCAGAATCCTTTATCTGCCGTCTCCATATGTTAGCAGAGAACCTGCTCGTTTCTCTCCATCCTCATTGGCTATTATGGGATTGGGAACTCTGGCTTGGTGTGCTAGCATAATCAGAGGAGATTCAGATTCTGGTCCAGGCCTTTCACTCCTCAGTCTGTCTTCTGTCTCACCCACCCACTTTACGCCATAGTGGTTTCCCTACTAGGATCCGAGATGCTTGGGGAGAAAGGCTTTATCCCATTCAGTTTTTGAATCCCTGTTGTTCAGTCTTGTGCTTGCAATACCCTGGAAGTTGGTTGAATGAATCAGGAAGGCAGAGAAGCAAGCAGAGATGGGTAGATGCCATGGATGGATGGTTGGGTAGATGGAGGTGAATGGACAGGTGCATAGATGTTTGGGTGGATAGTACATGGATGGTTGGGTAGATTGTGGTTGGATGGATAGATGGATAATGCATGGGTGGTTGGGTAGAAGAGGAATGGTGGATAGATGGTTGGATGGGTGGTGGATGGATGCTTGGGTTGGGTAGATGGATGATGCATGGATCGATGGGTGGATAGATGGTTGGATACATGGATGATGGATGACTGAGTGGGTGGGTGCAGGGACAGATGGTTGGATAGGTAGATGGTTGGGTGGATGGTTGGGGAGATGGATGATGGATGGACAGGTGAATAGGTGGGTGGGTGGTGGATGTATGCTTGGGTAGATGAATGATGGATGCTTGGGTAGATGGATGATGCATGGATGGATGGGTGGATAGATGGTTGGGTGGTGGATGGATGCTTGGCTAGATGGTGGATGGATGTTTGGGTAGATGCATGATGCATGGATGGATGCATGGGTAGATGGTTGGATACATGGATGATAGATGACTGGATGGGTGGGTGCAGAGACAGATGGATGGATAGGTAGACGTTTGGGTGGATGGTTGGGTACATGGATGATGGATGGATGGGTGAATAGGTGTTTGGGTGGTTGGTGGATGTATGCTTGGTAGATGAATGATGGATACTTGGGTAGGTGGATGCTGCATGGATGGATGCATGGATAGATGGTTGGGTGGATGGTGGATGGATGCTTGGGTGATCCATGATGCACAGATGGGTGGGTGGATAGATGGTTGCGTGGGTGGTGGATAGATGCTTGGATAGATGGATGATGGATGATTGGGTAGATGGGTGGGTGGTAGATGGATGAATGAATGGATGGATGATGGATAGATGGATGGGTGGGTGTATGATGAATGAGTCCTCCTTCAAACCCAATGCCTGTGAGAGTGAGGACATGTCACAAGGAAGGAGCTCCACTGGGCATATGTGGTGTCTCCTGAGCTGTTGTGCTCAGCTCCCCAGGAGATTGTGCGTGAAGGTGTCCTGAGATAGTATTTATGGACTAAGCTAAACACGGCTGTAAAGGAATTAATGTAATTTAGGCTCAAGTTAGCTCTGGATTGGCATGATGTAGGATATGAATGTTTATTTTAAACTAGTTTTTTGTCCTTTTTTGGTAGTATTTCAGTAACTTTTATTCTTATTTTTTTAAAAAACAAGAGTATATAATTTATTTCTCCATCTATCAATATGTAATAGACATTTTTCTGTATTAGTAAATGTATTCCATAATAGCATGTTGTTCTGGATTTTAAATAGCCTTTTATTTATTTTTATTTTTTGAAGATCTTATTTATTTATTTGACAGAGAGAGAGCACAAGCAGGGGGGCAGTAGAGGGAGAAGCAGGTTCCTCACTTAGCAAGGAGCCTGATGTGGGGCCTGTCCTAGGACCCTGAGATCTTGACCTGAGCCAAAGGCAGACGCTCAACTGACTGAGCCACCCAGGTGCCCCTTAAATAACCTTTTAAAAAGCTTGTAAAAAAATATGGGCGCCTGGGTGGCTCAGTGGGTTAAGCCTCTGCCTTCGGCTCAGGTCATGATCTCAGGGTCCTGGGATCGAGGCCCGCATCGGCTCTCTGCTCAGCAGGGAGCCTGCTTCTTCCTCTCTCTCTGCCTGCCTCTCTGCCTATTTGTGATCTTTCTCTCTGTCAAATAAATAAATAAAATCTTAAAAAAAAAAGATTGTAAAAACATAATAAAAAATAAAATAAAAAGATAGCTAAGGGTGAAGCTCATACAGGAACTTCAGGTTACCCAGAAAAGTATTTGAAAAAGATAGGGGAAAAAAATCACTAAAATTTAACCGAGTTATGTCTGTTAACTTTTTGGTGAATGTCCTACAAACACTTCCGTCTTTGCACACTTCCATACCCACACCGATCTAAAATCTACATGGTTTGATTACGTTTTCTTCCCATTAAACCATGTGTTTTGGAGAACACATGGAATGAAGTAGGTACACACATTCTGTTTAATATCTGTATGATATTCTATCTCATTTATATTGCCATTTTTATTTAATTTGTTTCCATTTCCTCTTGTGCTGTGCTTTAAGTAGGCCCCTTTTTGGGTGTGTAAAGAGACAGTCATTCGAGTTACTCTAAGGAAAGGGAACGTGGGCAAAGCTCGGTAAGGCCTGGACTCGGCCAAGGCCACTGCGAGGATGCAGCCCGTCGGCCTCGGCCAGCGGTCAGGTCTGCTGCTGTCTGCGGCCTACCCTGTCCTCCGCTGGCCCGCTGTCACTCTGGCCCCGTACTCTCGTCCCTCTTAGACTTCAGCAGGTTATGTCATTTCTCCATTGACCCTGTCTTGCTGTGGAGGCCGCTGGGCCTGCTGCTGTGCCCGTCCCTGGTCCCAGCCATGTGGGCCACCCTGTCCCTCTCCCAGATGGCTCTCAGCACACTGTGGCGTTCTTTATTATCGTGTGTTTTTTCTCTTGAGTCCTTTGGAGGCAAGAACCTAAAACGCGTAGGGATCATCCTTCAAAGAGGAATCCTCATCTTGCTGCTGTGTTGCTTTCCTTGCTGGGCTGTCTTCATCAATACGGAGCGCATCCTCCTGCTCTTAAAACAAGACCCCGAAGTCTCCAGGTCAGCAACGTCTTTCATGTCAGAGCCCGGGGTTCAGAGTATGTGACTGTCCGGTCCCCTTCCCCGCATCTATGTTCCCTGGACTCAAACCCCGTGGCAAGCAGAAGCTGTGACGTGCGGACCACAGAAGAGAGGGCTGGTGGGGACCACCTGACATGGGGTGACACTGGGTGACACGGGGTGACACGGTGACCTGGCGCTGTGCCCCAAGTGGAAAGATACAGGACAAGAATGTGTGTTTTGCAGACACTCAGAGTACTTCATTCCCAGCAACACATTGCCTTCACTTTTATTTTTAGAGTTGGGGTTTTTTTTTTTAAGTTACGATTCCAGCAAGCTCTGTGGGATCGATCGTCCTCAGGGCATGTGGGTTGCAGGGAGACACCTCTGCTTTTCTAGAAGACCATTTGTCTGGTTTCAATGTGAGGTGCACCTATAGTCCTGACTCAGAAAGTTCTAAATCTTGCCCAGGTTTCAGTTCATGTAGCTGTTTGTCCGTTGCCTCTTTTTTCTGCTAAGAATGAGCTGAGAGTTGTGAAGTCTGGCTTTCCTTTAGAAAACAGACCCTCAGCAGGTCTGATGCAGTGTTAATTTGGGTTGCAGAAAAAGTCTCTTAAGAGTATTACTCAGTTTCCCCACCTAAATTATTTTTAGTTTGAATTTGTAGAAAATACTGTATGGATTCAATATCAAGAAGTACAATCAGCAATTGTTTGAATATTAACCGACAGCTGTTTGTTGTTTATTTCAGGATAGCCCAGATTTACGTGATGATTTTTATTCCTGCTCTTCCTGTAAGTGTCAAAGGTATTCTTTTTGTTTGTTAGGTTTTTTAAAAAGATTTATTTATTTATTTGAGGGAGAAAGAGAGAGCATGAGCATGAGTGGGAGGGAGAGGTAGAGAGAGAAGCAGACTCACCGCTGAGCAGGGCGAGTCTGTTCACGGGGGTGGATCCCAGGACCCCAGGATGAGGACCTGAGCTAAAGGCAGACGCCCAACCGACTGAGCCACCCAGGCGCCCTATGTTGCATTGCATGAAGCAGTTCATGAATACAGTCACATGTGTGCCTCCCCCCTTTCGTTTGTCATAATGCTCTTCCTGTGTCCATTCAACAAGGAATCCCTCGGAACTGCCATCCCTCCCTCACCGATTCTCAGAGCTCATACCACTTTGAGCTCCAATGGCTTCCAGGAAGTACACACACCGACCAGGGAAGAAGTTGCCTTCCTTATGCCATGGTTACCCTCCATTGCAACTTAAATCAGGATGTTTCTGGGGCTTCCCTGGGATTTGGGGAAGTACCCCCAGCTGGCACCCTTGGAGCCATTCAGATGTCAAGGCAGTGAGCTGTTTTCTGCTTCAGCCGGTTAGAGCTCAACTTGTCCACTTGTCAGGGAGTCCTTTCTGGAAAATTCCAAACAGCATCCTAGCATTGATTGGTGTGTCTCTGCTTCTCCGATTTTGAGTTCTCTCATCAACAGGAAGTATCTTCTTGAAGAACAGAACCAACAGAAACGGTTGGAATTCTACTTTCATAGTAATGAGAGGCGTTTTTTGGTTTCATGTTACAGGCAGCCTTCCTCTTCCAGCTGCAGACGAGGTATTTACAAAGCCAGGTACGGATTCTTTTTCTTTTCTTATTCCGTGGTACTGGAAATGTGTAGAAAATATTTTGGGGCGTTTTCTACGAAAGTAATTCACAATTTTTTCCCTTGGGTTTCTGACCAGAGCTCCTTGTTGGGGAGATGAGACGAGTTGTAGATGGATCTTGTCCAGCTCAGGGGGGACGCCCATTTCCATCTGACAGATTCCTGTGCCTGCCCCTGGTGTGATTGTGCCGTCTGCACACTCTACCCCTTCCCTCTTCTATGGGCGGCCGCTGGCCTTGCTTCTGGGCTTGGGCCTGACCCTGGTGCCTCTGTTTTAGAGGAAGAGACCCCAGAGTTCCAACGGCCACATCCCTAGAAGTACCCGGGGTTCACGGCACCCCAAGTACACCTGAGGGAGAAGGGACATGGGTGAGAAGACCCAGGGCAGAGGTGAGGGGTGACCTCTGCCTCACCACGCCACCTTCACAAGTCCCTGTCACCTGAGCTGTCTGCTTGCCTTCATGTGATTTCTGTCCACACAAACTGCTCTTTGTTTGTGTGTGTTGGTTTTTTTTTTTTTAAGATTTTATTTATCAGAGAGAGCATGGGCACGAGCTGGGGGAGTGGCAGGCAGAGGGAGAAGCAGGCCGGTGGAGGTCCTGTTCCTGTAGCTACGTTCTTGTTTAAAATCCCTGTCTGTATAACTCTGAGGGTACAGTTGACCACCTGTTTAGGAAGACCCCCTCTTCCTCCTGCAGGTCTCATTGCTCTCACACGACTCCTTTCCTGGAGGCGTGGGGACTTGTTTGCACACCATGCAGTCTTGCCAGAGCAGCTGGCCGGCCTGCCTCTTAACTCGGTTCATACCCCATCAGCCTGGACTGACGGGGGCCGCCCGCAGGTGGAGGGCTCAGTCCTGCCTTCTCACCTCCCCACCTCCACATGCCAACGGCAAGTCTCAGCTGCCCCCCGGGCGACCGATCAGCTGCAAATCGGAAGTTGCCACGACTCCCTGCTCAGGTTCCATTTATTAGAGCGACTCACAGAACTGAGGACAAGTTTGCTTACGCTTTACCAGTTCATTATCAAAGGGTATGACAAAGAATGTCAATGAACACCCAGCCGGCAAGGCCTGTGGGAAGGGGGTCCCATTTTCCCAGCAAGTCCTTAACACTCACCAGCCTGGAAGCTCCCCGAATCCTGTGCTTTTGGGGGAGGCAGGATTGATCATTATGAGAGAGAGGCTGGAAAAGTCAAGCTTCTTACCATGGCTTGTTGTTTCTGGTGACCAGTTCCCATCTGGGAGCCCACTCAGAGTCCCCTCATTACGACAGAAGGCACCCTTGTCACCCAAAACATTTCAGAGGATTTAGGAGCTCTGTGTCAAGAACCAGGGTTGAAGACCATATATTAGAACAAAGGATCCTCCTACGCTCTCATCACTGGGGAAACAACAAGGAATTCAGGAGCTCTGTGCTGGGAACTGGGGGGAAGGTGGGGGGCAGAGAATGGTATGTGTCTTTTCCATTATTTCATACCACCTAAACTAATTAGCTCTTGAAAACACTATTTGTTTTCTTATTTGGGGACTTTAGGGCATCATTATGCCGCAAGTGATCACTGGGATCGCAGCGAATGTCATCAATGTGGGCATGAATGCCCTCCTGCTCTATGCCCTGGACCTCGGCGTGGTGTAAGTCGTGACCCTCTCCTTCCCCACGTCCTGAGTGTGTGATGTGTGCTGGCTCCAGGGCAGTGAGGCAGCCGGGGACGGAGCCCTGAGAGACATTCTATTTGATGAGGCAGGGGCTGGTGCTCAGGAGGTCTGGGAAGAGAGGAGTGAGGGGCTTAGTTGGGGGAGATGAGGGATAATGCTGTGGAAGAGGTGATGTGTGAGCTGACACTTGTGTGTCGAGTGGAGTTAGCCCCGGGAGCCTGTGCAGATGGAGAAGGGTGCCCAAGCAAAGCGAGGAGGGGGCAGAGCACTATAGGGATTCTCCTGCCATGTCTGAGTTGTAAGAAATCGAGCCAGTCCCATCTTTATGAAGCACGAGAATATGAGGGTCCCACGCAGTTTGCACGGTCCCTCCAGCACCAGGAGACGCAACCCTAAGCCCGGCAGTTTCTAGATGCCTTAGGGCAGTGGGTTTCTTCATAAATGAAAACTGGTTTAGTGGATTGTGATAGACATTTTAAAAAATGAGGTATGTTATGAACGACATAAAATAAAATGAAATAGTATAGAAAATACGAGAAGGTATGGGGGTATTTTCAGGAGATGGTTTGTTCCCGTGTGTGGGCACACATGTGTACATATATTATTGTGGGTACCGGTAAGTGATAGAATATTTATTTCTTACTGTTAGTTGCAGTAGGAAACACATATAAAAGCCATTAAGTAAAGGATAGTAGAGAGGTGGAGTATAAAATAATCAGTGAAGAAAGGCCTGTGACATCTCCCTTACGCCAGGAAACCGAGACTTGGGCTGTGGGGGAAGTAAGAGGTGACAGGCAGGTTTGTGAGCTGGTGACATCAACCCACGTACACACCTGAGTGGGGGGCTCTGAGCTTCCCCTGCAGGTGCACCTTACAGACCCTCTCTTAGAAGTTTCTTAGGTTTTTTTTTAAAGATTTTATTTATGTATTTGGCAGAGAGAAACACAGCGAGAGAGGGAACACAAGCAGGGGGAGTGAGAGAGGGAGAAGCAGGCTTCCCGCCGAGCAGGGAGCCCAATGTGGGGCTCGAACCCAGGTCTCCGGGATCATGACCTGAGCCGAAGGCAGTTGCCTAACCAACTGAGCCACCCAGGTGCCCCAATAAATAAGAATCTTAAAAAAGAAAAAAGTTTCTTGAACAGATCTACGAAAGACAGTTCGGGGTAGTTGGGCAAGAGGAGAGAAGCCCATGGGAGTGGATTGATGAGTGATAAAGCTCGAGGACTGGTCAGTCGAGTGAAGTGAAAAAGCAGAAAGCAAGCAGTCCTGGGCTCTCTGTGCCAGGACGGGCATCGCTTTGTTTTTGGGGTAAAATATCTCTCGAGGATGTTCCAAGATTATCTTGTAGTGGCAAAAAAGTTTATTATAATCCTGGAACATAAAACACCTATGAACCTTAAACCAATATTTTGAACACAGTAGCTATGTTCTGATACTCTATGTAACAATTACACGTAAGAGCTTATCTGATGGGTTATTTCAGGCTGTGAGGACGAAGAATGGTGACAAATGTTTATATGTTTTGTTTTTTGGTTGACGAACAGTCACATTTGGCTTTCTGTCTTAAGTGGGTACTGTATTTAAATCATTAAAAGGTAGTCCACAGGTTCTAGGCTTTTCTGAAGACTGTGATTCTCTAATGGAGCCAAAGCTTGTCAGGGGTGGGCGGTTTCTTTATACTTGGATGGAAGACACAGGGAATGATCATGTTGTCTCCCTCAGAGGATCTGCTTGGGCAAACACCACTTCCCAGTTCCTCCTGGCTGCTCTTCTTTTCCTGTATGTGTGGTGGAAAAAAATTCACGTCGACACCTGGGGAGGTATGAGGACTTTGATTTCTTCGATTTTGTTATTTGTTATTCAGAAGGATGTAATTCTGGTTTGGGGACTTGTTCCTCCCCCCCGCCCCCCCGAGGGTTGTTGTTGTTGTTGTTTTAATCTTTTTGGAAAATTTAAAAATTAGAGAAAATATTTAAATTAGTGAAAATATAAAAATTACAGGTCAATATGAGATTTTTAAAAAAATGTTCTATCTATGAAGGCAGCTTTTGGTCATACAAAACTGTTGGCAGCTGTTGGGTTATAAGAATTGGTACTTAATGTATTAAAATTGCAGATACAAAATCCTAACTTTTTTGTAATTCATCCTGTTGTATTAATGCAAAGTTAGATTAATGTCTTATCAACTCAGGTGAACAGACTGAACTGTCTTAATCAGTATCACCTACAGGTTAGCGAAATTCCCTGAAATAGTTTAACATGCATTTGTAAATTTAGTAAAATAGATTTGTTTTTTTTCCTATTTTTTAAAATGGTGGTAAGGTATATATCACAGAAAACTTGCCGTCTTAACTATTTTAAGTGCTCTTCAGTACATTCACAAAGTTGCGTAACCATTACCACCCTCTATTTCAAAAACATTTCTATCACCCCAAACAGAAACCTTATACCAATTAAGCAGTAATTCCCCATTTTCCCTCCCTTCAGCCCCCAGTAACCTCCAGTCTGCTTTCTGTTGATCTTGTACCTTGAAACTTAGCTGGAGTTGTTCACTAGCCCTAGCAATTTCCTCCCTCCCTCCCTCCCTCCCTTCCTTTCTCTCTCTCTCTCTCTCTCTCTCTCTCTCTCTCTCTCTCTCTTTCTTTCTTTCAATATTTTATTTGGGAGAGAGAGAGTGAGTGAGAGAGAACATGAGAGGGGAGAAGGTCAGAGGGAGAAGCAGACTCCCCGCAGAGCAGGGAGCCTGATACGGGACTCAATCCCGGACTCAGGATCATGACCTGAGCTGAAGGCAGTGGCTTAACCAACTGAGTCACCCAGGTGCCCCCCCTAGCAGTTTTCTTGTAGATTCTTTGGGTGTTAGTCATGCCATATGTGAATAAAACTCATTTTACTTCTTCCTCCCCAGTTTTGATGCCTTTTATTTCTTTACTTCATTAATCCGTCTGCTTGAACTTCCAGCGCAGTGTCGAAGAGAAATAGCAAAAGTGAACATCTTTGTCTTATTTCTGATTTCAAGGCTAAAGTTTTCAGTCTTTAGCCATTGATCTGACATGTGTGGGATTTTCATAGAAGCCCTCATCAGGTTGAGGGAATCTCCTCTATTCCTAGTTTGTTGAGTGTTTTTGTTCTTAAAAGGATGTTGGGGTTTTTTTTCTGCATTAACCAAAATGAACACTATTTTTTCCCCCTTCGTTTTATTAATGTGATGTATCGCATTGATTGGTGTTAATCATCGCTTGCATTTCTTTTTTCTTTTTTTTTTTTTTAAGATTTTATTTATTTATTTGATAGAGAGAAACACAGCCAGAGAGGGAACACAAGCAGGGGGAGTGAGAGACGGAGAAGCAGGCTTCCCACCGAGCAGGGAGCCCGACGTGGGGCTCGATCCCGGGTCTCCAGGATCATGACCTGAGCCGAAGGCAGTCGCTTAACCAACTGAGCCATCCAGGCACCCCATCACTTGCATTTCTGGGATAAATCCCATTTGGTCACAGTGTACGATCCTTTTAATAGGCTGCTGGGTATAGTTTACCAATATTTTGTCAGGGATTTTTACATCTGTTTTCATAAGGGATGCTGCTCTGTGATTTTCTTTTCCTGTGCTGTCTTCATCGGGCCTTGGTATCGGTGATGCTGACCTCATAGCATGAGGCCACGAGTTCGGTAGTGTTACTTACTCTAATATTTTTTGGAAGAGTTTGAGAAAGATTGGTGTCAGTTCTTCCTCAGATGTTTGCCTTAATTCACCGGTGAAGCCCTAAGGTCTTGGACTTTCCTCTGTTGGGAAATTTTGATTGCCTATTCAATCTGTATTCTATTTCTTTTGGATTAGTTTAGGTGATTTTCATGTTTCTAGGAATTTTGCATTGTCATGTAGTTATCTAATTTGTTTCCATGCAGTTGTTCTTAGTACTCTCTTATAGTCCTTTTTGTTAGTGTGAGGTTGGTAGTTAGGTCCCCACTATTATATTTGATTTTAGTTATTTGAATCTTTGCTCTTTTTCTCTTGGTCAGTTTAGCTCAAGTATTGTCAATTTCGTTGATCTAGTCCCCCCCCCCCCAAAGAATACATTTTTTGTTTCTTCTGTTATTTTTCTGTTCTGTATTTCTTTTATCTCTACTTTATTCAGAAGTTATGTTGTTCTAGCTTTGGGTTTCATTTGCTCTTTTTCTGTTTTAAAACTCAATGTGTGGGGCGCCGGGTGGCTCAGTTGGTTAAGCATCTGCCTTCGGCTCAGGTCATGATCCCGGAGTTCCGGGATCGAGCCCCGCATAGGGCTCCCTGCTCAGCAGGAAGCCTGCTTCTCCCTCTCTCACTCCCCCTGCTTGTGTTCCCTCTCTCGCTGTGTTTATCTCTGTCAAATAAATAAATAAAATCTTAAAAAAAATAAAACTCAATGTGTAAAATTAGTTTTATCAATTTGAGAGCTTCTCTCTTTTTTAACGTAGGTATTTATAGCCACAAATTTCCCTTGGAGTGCTCCTTTGCTGCATCTCATCTGACACGTTACGTATTTGTTTTTTTCTGTTTCAGAGTATTTGCTGCTTTCCCTTTTTTTCTTTTTTTTAAAGATGATCGATTGATTGATTGATTTGACAGAGATAGAGCAGGAGAGTGAGCACAGGCAGGGGCAGCAGCAGGCAGAGGAGAGGGAGAAGCAGGCTCCCCACTGAGCAAGGAGCTCAGTATGGGACTCGATCCCAGGACCCGGGGATCATGACCTGAGCCGAAGGCAGATGCTCAACCGATTGAGCCGCCCAGGGTCCTTTCCCCTGTGTTTTGTTTAAGAATGTGCTTAATTTTTACATATATGTGAGTTTTTCAAATTTCCTTATAATATTGGTTTCTGTCCTTATTCTGTTGTGGTTGGGGAAGACACATTGTATCATTTCAGTCTTTTTAAATGAATTTGAACTTGTTCTGTGGCCTAAAATATGGACTGTCCTGAAGAATGTCCCATGTGCACCGGAGAAGAATATTGTTCTAGAGATGTCTGTTAGAGCCACCTGGTGTCTAGTATTGTGTTAAGTCCTCTGTTTCCTTAATGATCTTCGGTTTAGACGTCCCATTTGTTACTGAAAATAGTGTACTGGTGTCTCTAATTATTTTGTGGAACTGATTCTCCAGTTCTGTCAATGTTGCCTTCACATTTTGGGGGACTCTGTTGTATGATGAGTACGTGTTTATAATTGTTATATCTTCTTGATGAACTGACTGTTTCATCAATATATATTGTTTTTCTTTTGTCCTTTGTAAAAGATTTTGACTTAGAGTTATTTGGTCTTGTATTAGTATAGCCATCCGGCTCTCTACTGTTTGGATGGGATTTATTTTTCTGTCCTCTTTCTTTCAGCCTATTCGTTGCTTGGTAAGTCACTCTGTCACTGAAGTGAGTCTCCCATAGATAGTGTATAGTTAGGTCATTTTTTTTTTTAAGATTTTATTTATTTATTTAACAGAGAGAGAGATCACAAGTAGGCAGAGAGGCAGGCAGAGAGAGAGGAGGAAGCAGGCTCCCTGCTGAGCAGAGAGCCCGATGTGGGCCTCGATCCCAGGACCCTGAGATCATGACCTGAGCTGAAGGCAGAGGCTTTAACCCACTGAGCCACCCATGTGCCCTTAGATCTTGATTTTTTAATGAATTTTGTCAGTTTCCAGTTTGATTGGAGAATTTAATTCACTTATATTACAAGTAATTACTTGTAAGGGCGGACTTTTTTTTGCCATTTTACTATTTGATTTCTGTATGTTTTATACCTTTTTTTGTGTTTCATTTCCTCCCCTACTGCCTTCTCTTGGGTTTAGTTGATTTTTTTTTGTAGTGAACTGTTTTGATTCCATTCTCATTTCCTTTGTGTCAATTAGATTTTTTTCTTCATAATTACATGGGGATTATACTTAACATTTTAAATTTATAAAAATCCTGTTTGAATCGAAACCCATGTAACTTGAATGGCATCTGAAAATGCTGCTCCTTTACAGCTCTCTCCCCCACCCCTTTTGTGGCTGTCATCACTGATCACGTCTTTATTCATGCGTGCCCCGTCGATCCGTAATTCTTTTCTATGTGCTTGTCTTTTGAATCGTGGAGGCGATGAAACATGGAGTCACAAGCCCAAGATACAACAATGCTGGCCCTTCTCCTTGCCCATATACTCACCTGTGCTGGAGGTCTTTATCTGTTCACGAGACTTTGTGTCACTTTCTGATATCTCTTCAATTCTCCCTTTAATATTTCTTTTAAGACAGGTCCAGTGGTAACAAAATTCCTCAGCTTTTGTTTATCTGAGTGTATTTTAATTTCTCCATCATTCAAAAAAATATTTAATTTATTTATTAGAGTGAGCCTGAGCAAGGGTTAGGGGTGCAGAGAGAGAGGGAGAGTCAGGCTCCTCGCTGAGCAGGGAGCCCAGCATGGGGCTTTGATCCCAGGAGCTTGAGATCACAACCTGAGCTGAAGGCAAATGTTTAACCAACCGAGCCACCCAGGTGCTCTGAATTTCTCCCTCATTTTTTAAGGATATTTTTATCAGATACAGAAGTTTGGTTTACAGTTTTTTTCTTTCAGCAGTTTAAATCATGTCATTCCACTGCCTTATGGCTTCCGTGGTTTCTGATGAGAAACTGGCTGTTAATTGTATTGTGGCTTCCTTGTATGTGATGAGTCACTTCTCTCCTGCTGCCTAAAAAATTCTTTGTTTTTTGACAGTTTGCTTATAACATGTCTTGCTGTGAATCTCGCTGAGTTTATAGGACTTGTGGCTTGTGGAGCTTCCCGGATGTGCATGTTCCTGTCTTTCTGGCAACCATTAACCTTCCTATCTATGAATTTGTCTATTCTGAACATCTCATGTAAATGAAACCATACAACATGTGGTCCTTTCTGACTAGTTTGTTTCCCTTAGCATAAAATTTTCACAGTTCATCCACGCTGTAGTGTCTATCAGTGCTTCATTTCTTTTTACAGCTAAGTAATATTCCATTGTATGGGCATTCCATGTTTTACTTATCTATTTGACAGTTAATAGATATTTCCTTTCCACTTCTTGGCTGTTACAAATCGTGCTACTCTCAACATTCATGTACAAGTTTTTGTGTGGATATATATCGCAGTTCTTTTGGGTAAATAGCTAGGAGTAGGATTGCTAGGTCATATGGTAATTCTGTGATTAACCGTCTGCAGAATTGCCAGACTTTTCCAAATTGGCTACGTGATTTTACATTCCCAGCACATCCTTACCAACATGGATTTTCTTTTCTTTTTTTTTTTAATTCTAGGTATTCTATTAGGTAGGAAGAGGTATCTTGTGATTTTGACTTTAATTTCCCTGATGGTGGATGATGTCAAGTTTCTTGTGTTTCTTAGCTTGCTTGGCTCTTGTATTTCCTTCTCTCTTTGCATTTCTCCAGCTCCCCGTTGGCTGTGAGGACACTGTCTATCACGCTGTTCCATCAGATGCTTTGTACCTTTATGTAATTGCGTTATAGTGGCTTCCACCTCTCACCTCAGTAGACTGCATAGTCTTTCGCTGTCCATCCTGCTAACCGGCACACACATTTCAATGGTGTCTGATTGGATTCACTATCATGTGTTTTTGGCCCTGTGGATACAGCATTAAAGTCCCAAATTGCTGATTTTTTTTTTTTAGATTTTATTTATTTATTTGACAGAAAGAGACACAGCGAGAGAGGGAACACAAGCAGGGGGAGTGGGAGAGGGAGAAGCAGCCTTCCCTGCTGAGCAGGGAGGCTGATGCAGGGTGCGATCCCACTACCCTGGGATCATGAACTGAGCTGAAGGCCGATGCCCAATGACTAAGCCACCCAGGTGCCCCCAAATTATTGAGTATTTAAAAGTCATAGGAAACTATAGAGAGTAACATCATACCCATAATGTACAATACCAGATTTAATATATGCTAGTGTTTTCTTTCTGCCACTTAAAAAATAAAAATTACAGATAGTGTTTGTGTTAGCTAGGATGTCATTCTGCTATGAATAACAATTTCTTTGAGAAGATTGGAGTTGGAGCTTCTTTTTCTTTCTCCTGCAGGACAGCCAGAGGTAGGTGCCTGGGGCTGTGACCTCTGGGTGTAGCGTCACGGTCATGTGCAGGGCTGTCACTGTTGGTGGAGCTCACACAGGTGGCCAGTTGGAGGGAGGGCTGGCATCACAGCTGGGCCTCACTCACCACATGTCCTAGCACAGGACCTCAGTGCGGATCTGCCGGCTGAGCTGTACGTCATGGTGTTGTATCCACCCACAAGGGGCATTAAATAGGTTAATAGAGGTCCCGGCTCCAGGCTCTTTTTATCTTATTTCTCTACACTATGTAAGTTTCCATTCCCAAGGTCACTGCATGGACCATGGTGGCTCCAACGTAGCTCTTGGGTTCCAGTCAGTAGGAAGGAAGAAGGAGAAGAACAGGGCATTAACACACTCTCTTTAAGTGTGTTAAAACATTCTGAAAGTTGCCTGCACCAGTTCTGATTTGCCCTGCTGCCCAGTACCTAGCCACATGGTCCTAGTAAGCTGCAAGAATGTACACGTGGCCTCTAAGCTTTTTGTAAGTTTCGTAAGGTAAGGACATGGATTTAGGTGGGCGAGCAGTGGTCTCCACTCCACCTGGGAACACAGCTCAGCTCTAGCTCTTCTGTCTTCATTCTGGATACTCATTTATCTTGCAGGATTTCATACATGCTCCTTCTTGACAAAGAAGTTCCCTGAAGAAGTAATTTTCATGTTTCTGATGGGTATAAATACTTCTTAGATAAGTGTTTATCTATGTATGTATGTATGTATGTATGTATGTATGTATTATCTATTTAAAGGTTTTATTTATTTATTTGACAGAGAGAAACACAGCCAGAGAGGGAACGCAAGCAGGGGGAATGAGAGAGGGAGAAGCAGGCTTCCCGCTGAGCCTGTGGGGCTCGGTCCCAGGTCTCCAGGATCATGACCTGAGCTGAAGGCAGTCGCTTAACCAACTGAACCACCCAGGAGCCCCAGTGCCTCCTGGATTTTTATGCCTGTTTCCTTCCCCAGATTAGGGAGATTCTCCACTATAATATGCTCCACTATGCCTTCTGCCCCTCTCTCTCTTTCCTTTTCTGGGATCCCAGTTATTCTAGTATTGTTTCACTTTATGGTATCACTTATCTCTTGAATTCTCCCCTTGTAGTAGTTTTTTGCTTTTTTTCTCAGCTTCTTTATTTTCCATCATTTGGTCTTCTATATTACTAATTCTCTCTTCTGCCTCATTTGCCCTAGCAAGAGCCTCCATTTTTTTTTATTGCATCTCATTAACAGCCTTTTTGATTTTGAATTGGTTAGGTGTTAGTTCTTTTATTTTTCCAGAAAGAGATTCTCTAGTGTCTTCTATGGTTTTTTCAAGCCCAGCTAATATTTCATAATCATTATTCCTAACTCTAGTTCTGACATCTTACTTATGTCTATATTGATTAGGTCCCTGGCAGTTAGTACTGCCTCTTATTCTCTTTTTTTGAGGTGACATTTCTCGTCTTGTCATTCTGTCCAGAGAAGAATAGATGAATGTGAAAATGAAATACAAAATGGCAACAACAACACCAGAGAAATAAAGACTAAAGAAATCAGAAGAGACCTGAAGCCAGGGGTGGGGAGGGGAAGAAAGAAAGAAAAAAGAGAATATAATCAGATAGGTGAGCAGAATGGAGCAATACACTGGATTCTGTGTGTATTTTGGTCTGTTTTTTTTTTTAGAAAACTAGGTCCCAAAATTGTAAAGAAAGACAAAGAAATACTGTGTATTTTTATATACAAAAACTAAATTAAATACATCGAAAAGATAGAATGTAATTGCAAAGATGAAAATTAAAAAATCCTTTAACAAAACAAAAAGCAAACCAAAAAAACCAACAACAACATAAAAGAGAATATGATTAGACAAGTGAATAGAACAAAGCCATACATTAGATTTTGGGTATATTTTGGACTGTTAGAAGAAACTGCATCCCAAAATTGTAAAGAAAGGAAAACTAATGAAGGGATAGAATATAACTGTAAAAATGAAAATGAAAAAAGATTAAAAAATTGATAAAATAAGAAATTGAAAAAGGAAAGAAAAAAAATTAAAGTTGAAAGACTAAAGAATCATGGGGGAAAAGCCATGAATTCTTTGTGCTCTATTCTCCTAGCACTGGAGTTTTGCAGTTCTCATTGATCCATGAACTTGGTCTTGGCTGGGTGTTTCTTATTTTTTTTTATTTGAGAGACAGAGAGTGAATGAGAGAGCAAGCACAGAGGGAGAGTGAGGAGAGAGAAGCAGACTCCTCACTGAGCAGAGAGCCCAGTGTGGGACTTGATCCCAGGACCTGAGATCATGACCTGAGCTGAAGGCAGACGCTTAAACGACTGAGCCACCCAGGTGCCCCTTGGCTGGATGTTCTCGCTGATCTTCTGGGGGAAGGGCCTGTTGTAGTGATTCTCAAATGTCTTTGCTGGAGGCGGAACTGTCCCTCGCTTGCCAGGGGGGCCAGGCTAAGTGATCTGCTCGGGTTCACTCTCGGGAACTTTTGTTCCCTGAACACTTTTCGTACAGCTTTGGAGGTGGGAATGAAGATGGTGGCCTCCCAGTCTCTGGCCCAGAGGAGCCATGAGCTCGGGGCCCCACTCCTCAGTGCACCCCCAGAGAAAAGCAGTCAATCATGCCTTTCTCCCTGGTCTCCGGCCCAGCTCCGTGCTCACCCGGCCTGTGACTGAGCTTCTCTATCTCTGATGAGCGGCCCGGTCTAGAGTCTCCAAACCCAGCAGATTGCTGCATCACACTCCCATGCCACTCTTCCCAGTAGAGGAAAGGGGGCTCTCCCCCGATCTGTCACTGTGAGGTCCCTGCTCTAAGAGTAGTGGCCAGACTATGCCACCAATTACGGTTTAAAGTAAACCCGAGCTGAGAGCCCTCTCCTTGGCTCTGTCTCTGCAGCCAGCCTCCCTGCTTGGTTACCTGGGAGCTCTGCCATGCTTATCCACCCCAGGTCCTTCTGTGACCCTGAGGGACCTGAGACCACACTGTCCCTGCAAGGGCTCCACCCCCACTTAGCTTCTGGAGCGATGTCCCTCCGCAGAGCAGACTTCCACAAGTTCTGAGTTTGAGCTCCCCTGCTCTCTCTCTTGCTGGGAACTGGCCCCGCCCTGCCCCGCGGTCTCTCTTCCTGTATATTGCCTCGGATTCACTTCTCCACATGTCCTACCTTCCAGAAAGTGTGGTTACTTTTCTATTTGTAAAGTTGCAGCTATTTTCTTTGATTTCTGGTTGAGTTCACAGGTGTTCAGAATGGTTTGATAGGCAGTCTAGTGAATTCCTGGGACCAGACGAAATTAAGGTCTCCTACTTCTCCGCCATCTTACTCTGTTGGTTCTTGATGTTTTTCTCCCCTCAAGCCTTCACCTCCAAATTTGGGGGATGTGGTGGGGTCCTAGACCCTGTCCTCTCCTGGGATCCAGTAAGGTGAGTGGCAAGATGGCTCTTGGTGCCTTTCTTTGTTCTTACAGTACAAAAATTCCTCAGTGTTTTTCAGTGCCGCCTTCCGCTCCCCCTTCTCTCTCTCTCATGTCCTGGACCTTAGATCCAAAGCACTGGGTTTCTCTCACTCAAAGTCATGGCACACATGTCTTCGTGTCTTATGGGGCCCCTCGCCCTTTTAGAGCCTTTTTCCCTCCATTTCACGACTCCCACCTTCTTCCCTCAGGGCTCTCTCTATGTGCCTAATATATGTCTTGCATCTTTGAAAAATGCAAAGTGGTTTTATTATTTTGGGCCTTATGTGTGTTTATATTTGCCTAATAGTGTTATCGTTTAGATTTCTTTTTTCTTTTCCCCATAATTTTTTTCACTTGGTACAGAGATTGGCAGACAGCCGTCCAGCGCAGGCTTGCTTCTGTAACTGAGGTGTGATTGGAACACAACCACACCTAATCCCCTGCACACGGCCGTGGCTGTTCCCTTGCTGCTGTAGTGGCCAGCAGCGTTGAAAATAATTACTATTTGGCCCTTTACAGAAAAAGTCTATCAACCTCTCTGACTTAGCGTGATACTCTGTTGTTTGGTTTTAAGTCGTAGTGAAATATACATAATATAAATTTTACCGTCTTCACCATTTTTAAGGGGGTAGTTCAGTAGTGTGAAAGCACATTCATACTATAGGGCCATCTTCACCAGCATTCCTCTCCAGAACTTTTTCATCCAGCAAAACTGGAACTCTGTCCCCATTAAAGAGAAACTCTGGTTCCTCCTCCTTCCGTCCTCTGGCAGCCACCACTTCATCGTTCTTCTTTCTGTCTTTGAGTTTGATCCCTCTAGATATTTCATGTAAGTAGAATTCTATACAGTGTTTCTCTTTTTGTGTTTTAGCATAGTGTCCTTAGGGTTCATCTCTGTTTTAGCCTGTCAGACCATGTATGTTCATGGTGTGCATCTCTGTCAGACCTCCTTCCTTTTTAAGGCTGAGTCATACTCCATTGTATGTCTTTATTGCATTCTACATGGCCACTCATCTGCCAATGGACATCTGGGTCACTTCCAGCGCTTGGGTCTTGGGAATAATGCTGCTGTGAACATGGGTATGCAGATAGCTCCTGGAGGTCATGCTTCCAGTTCTTTCTACGTATCCTCAGAGGTGATGTTCTGGATCATATGATACTTCTATTTTTTATTTTTTGAGGAACCGCCACACTTCCTTTCCACAGTGGGTCCACCATATTAGATTTGCCCCAATAGCACACAAGGGTTACAATTTATCCTCACCGGTGCACGTTATTTTCTGTCTCTTTTTTAAAGAAGCCATTCTGATGGGTATGAGATACCATTGTATTGCAATTTTGATCTGCATTTCCCAAAGGATTAGTGCTGTTGAACATCCTTTCATGTGCTTGTTGGCTGTTTGCCTATCTTCTTTGGAGAAATGTCTATTCAAGTCCTGTGCTCATTTTTTAATTGGATTGTTTTGTCATTTTTCTCTATATTCTGGTCATTGCAATATCCACATATCTTTACCAGATGTATGATTTGCAGATATTTTCTCCTGTTTCATGGGCTGCTAGATTCTGTTCTGGTCATTGTGCCCTTGGATGCACAGAAGTTTTAAATTTTGATGTAGTTGAAAGGATGTGTTTTTACATTAGTTGCCTGCAAGCAGTGTATTTTCAGATCTAACCATATTGCTGTGTACACATCTGGTGTTCTGCTTTTAACTGTTATATGCGTTGATCATAGTTTGCTTCTCTAGCTTCCTAGGGATGGTCTCCTCGATGCCCCCCGGTAATCCACACCCACAACCTACCTCAGGGAACAGCCTACATGTGTTCGTAGGGAGCTCTATGAAGGTGTCTCTGCCATTTATACCCAGCCTTGAAATGTGTGGGTGGGGGGATATACTTACTTCAGTTTCACTAAGTATTGCCAGCCCTGTTCCCACCATCTCCAACTCTGGTCTTATTTGACATCTTTAGAATGTATTATTTTTCTGGACAACTGTGGTGACTCAGTAACTGGCCATTTGGAGGAAGAGACAGGCATGTGAAATAGAATTGTTGGCATCAGAGACTGCTGCAAAGTAAAAGCTCTTTCCTTTCTTCCCTGTTCTCCAGGTTGGACTTGGGACTGTTTCCAAGAATGGGGCTCCTACGTCCAGCTGGCTATTCCCAGTATGTTCATGGTGTGCATTGAGTGGTGGACCTTTGAGATTGGAACCTTCCTCGCAGGTTCGTCAACAGTCCAGCAGAAATCGAAGAACAGCCTGGCCACCCTTGTCTCCAGGGCTTCTCAACAGACTTAGGCCTTACTCTTCCTTCCTTCCCATTGCGTCAAATGCTTATGGAAGTTTCAACGTAGGTTTAAATCCTTGTCCAACTGTAAGCATATTCAAGTTGAGTGGGGCTTTTAGCTCTGCCTCCTGGCCCTTTGCTTTATAGAATGGGAAAGGGAGGCCACAGTTTAAAAGTTTGGCAGGGTCATGGAGAGGGAGAACAGAAACCCCAGTCTGGGTCTCCTGACTCTCTCAGACCCTCTGCTTCCTCTGACTTTTGCTAGGCATCGTGCAAGTTTTTCAGCCATTCACAAACACAGAGTTACTCATTGGCTATGTTTTCAGTGTGATCTTTGTTTCTATCAGAGCTCTAATCATTTCCGTCATAGGTATTCACCTTAGCCATCTTATTGCTGGTAAGGCGACAGAGGAAATAATAGAGACAGAGGATAATAATGATTGATGGTACAGTTTCTAGGGACAGTGAAATACGCCAGTAGTCCCACCGTGCTCTGTACAGAGTTCTGCTACCTTCCGTCCTTCCCCTCCCATCTGTGACCCTATGGCTCCCGAGAATGTCCCCCCCAACTCTTGCTTTCTACTTTAAACCTGACGTTTTGTTCCTTGGTGGAGTAAGGGCTTGTAAATTGAACCCGTACCAGGTGTCAGCTGCCCTGGTTCTTGGAAGCTTCCTGGGAGTGGACATCTGGGGCTCTCCTAGCACAGAGTATGAATTCTGCCACTGGGTTATGCTTCTGGGGCCAATCCTGGCTTCTTTTTAAATTATTTTTAAAAATATTTATGTGTTTATTTGAGCTAAAAAGAGAGAGCACGTGCATGAGCTGGGGGGAAGGGCAGAGGGAGAGAATCTTCAAGCCGACTCCCGTGGCGTTCAACCTCATGAGCCATGAGATCATGACCTGTGCTGAAACCCAGAGGGGGAACTTAACCAGCTGAGCCACCAGGCACACACTTACTTCTTCTAAGTTTAGATACGTTCTAGTTTCCTAAGGAAAACGTTTGCCTTAGCCCACCTTCTAAGATGTGTTTTTGTGTGTGTGTGCCAATATTTCAGGACTGATTAGTGTGACGGAGCTTGGGGCCCAGGCCATCATTTATGAACTGGCTTCTGCAGCCTACATGGTAAGAACCTTTAGGGTGAGACCCAGCACCTCCTCTGCATAAACTTTGCTGGGCCATTGTCACTGCCTTCTGCGGCGGGGAGAGAGGGGAGGCGGACCGCAGGGGAGAGGACATAGCATACTGGGGGGAGCGTGGATTTTGGAGCCAGACACTGGGTTTGAATCCTGCCGTGCTGCTCCCCAACTGTGCAACCATGGACTCATTACTTAACCTTTCTGAGCTTCAGTGTTCTCATATACAAAATGGGAAAAATAGTATGTATGTAGCAGGTGAAGACTGAGTAGGACAGGTAATGTCCTTAGCACAATGCCTGGTATGTCTATTCAACAAATATGGAGTCTTTCCAAATTGGAGTCCATCTTCTCAAACCCTGCTACTGCTTTACCAACTAAGTCCACATAATATTCTAGAGACTTTATTTATTTATTAGAGAGAGAGAGCAAGAGAGAGAGATATCACAGGTAGGCAGAGAGGCAGGCAGAGAGAGGGGTGGAAGCAGACTCCCTGCTGAGCAGGGAGCCCAATATGGGGCTCGATCTCAGGACTCCGAGATCATGACCTGAGCTGAAGGCAGGGACTTAACCCTCTGAGCCATCCAGGTGCCCCAGTCCACGTAATATTCTAAAGCGTTTGTTGTCCTTTCAAGAATCTTCACAGCATTGTCACCAGGAGTAGATATTATCTCAGGAAACCACATTCTTGGCTCATCCATGAGAAGCAGCTCCTCCTCTGTTCAAGTTTGATCACGAGATTGCAGCCATTCGGGCCCGTCTTCAGGCTCCACTTCTGCTTCTAGGTCTCTTGCTTTTTCCACCACCTCTTCAGGTCCTTCCTCCACTGAGGTCTCAAACCCCTCAAAGTCATCCATATGATTGGAATCAACTTCTTCCAGACTCCTGTTCCTGTTGATATTTTGACCTCTTCCCGTGAATGTCTTTTCCAGAAAGTTTTCTTCTTTTCTTTTTTTTTTTTTTAGATTTTAATTTATTTTTATTTATTTATCTTGGGGGGGGCGCATGAGCAGGGAGGATGGTCAGAGGGAGAAGCAGAACCTTTTTTTCTGAGCGTAGGTCTCAGCAGTGGGCTGAAGTATTCAGTAAACTATATTATAAACAGATGTGCAGTCATCCAGGCTTTGTTGTTCTACTGATAGAGCACAAGCAGACTAGACTTAGCATAATTCTTTTTTTTTTTTTTTAAAGATTTTATTTATTTGACAGAGAGAAACATAGCCAGAGAGGGAACACAGGCAGGGGGAGTGAGAGAGGGAGAAGCAGGCTTCCCGCCGAGCAGGGAGCCCGATGTGGGACTTGATCCCAGATCTCCAGGATCATGACCTAAGCCGAAGGCAGTCGTCCAACCAACTGAGCCACCCAGGTGCCCCTTAGCATAATTCTTAAGAGCCCCAGGATTTCCAAACTGGTAAATGAGCATTGGTTTCCTAGCAAGAGAGTCAGCATGCCCTTTGAAGCTTTGAAGCCAGGCGTTGACTTCTCTCTTGCAGTGGAAGTTCTAGATGGCATCTTCTTCCAATAAAAAGCTGTTTCATTTACACTGAAAATGCATTGTTGGGCGTAGCCACATTCGTGAATGATCTTAGCTCAATCTTTTGGAGAACTTGCTGCTTCCCTTGCACTTTAGTGCTATAAAGATGGCTTCCTTCGTCAGTCCTCCTGAACCAACCTCTGTTAGCTTCACACTCTTCTCTCAGCCTTCACAGAATTGAAGGGAGTCAGGGCCTTGGTCTGGGTTAGGCTTTGGCATAAGGGAGTGTTGGGGCTGGTTTGGCCTTCTCTGCAGACCACTATACCTTGCTCCACATCAGCAATAAGACCGTTTTGCTTTCTCATCATTCATGTGTTCACTATAGCACTTTGTGAGTAGCACTTTTCCTTTCATTCACAGCTTGGCTTACTGGGGCAAGAGGCCTCACCTTCAGCCCTGTCTCAGCTTCTGAGATGTCTTCCTCACTGAGCTCAATCATTTCTAGATTTTGATATAAACTGAGAGACATGTGACTCTTCTTTCCTCTTGAATACTTACAGGCCATTGTAGGGTTATTACTTGACCTAATTTTAGTATTGTGTCTTGGGGAAGAGGGAGGACTGAGGAGAGGGAGAGACATGGGAACGTCTGGTTGTGCAGTAGTCAGAACACACAGAAAAATTCTCAGGTTTGCTATCTTAAATGTTTGTGGTGCCCCAAAACAACATCAGAGATGTTACCCAAAAGTAACATCAGAAATCACTGATCACAGATCATCATTAGAAGTAAAACAATAATGAAAAAGTTTGAAATATGCAAGAATTACCAAAACGTGAGGCAGAGATATGAAGGAATGGTGCCAATAAACTTGTGTCATGCAGGATTGCCACAGGTTTTAATTTGTAAAACAAACTAGACATCAGGGAAGAGGGTGTGAGATAGTTAATTAACTTAAAATTTTAAAGTCGGTATGCATGTTGATATTTTAAGGGGACTAACCAAGAGAGAGGAACTGCAATGTATTTCCGGGGTGCCTGGGTGGCTCAGTCGGTTGAGCGTCTGACTCAAAGCAAAATAAATTTGCTTCCTCCTTTTGAGGCCGGTTCCCCAGAGCTGGTTACTTGGAAACCATTTCTGGTTTTAGTTTTGATGGTCGAGCCCAGAGCTTTATTCCTACATTTCTAATCACCTTTGACTCCCTGTTAGAGGACACGAGGATTACCGCTCACTTTCTACATGTCCCGCTACCTTGTGGTGGTGGTGATTTCTGCTTCTCTTAGTGGTTACTGCTGTGACCCAAAATAATAAAGGTAGACCTCTATTCCCTGATCCATCAACTTCATAGACACTGCAACTTAACCTCCAAGATGAGGAACATTGCGTCCGTATATTTCTTTACCTCTCTTCCCGGTTGCCTCCCAAACCCGGTAAGGTATTAACAACCACCACGTGTCATGGGCCAGCCAGTATTCTAAACAATTTACAAAGAGTAACTCATGGAATCCCATGTGAGGGGTGTCCTGCTATTTCCTACCTATCTACCGACAGAAACTGGGATCCACCAGAGGAAATTTTTTAAGTTCAGGGAAATAACTGGCTGAGATCTGATCCCAGAGGCCTCCCTTCAGAGTTCAAGTTCTTTTTTTTTTTTTTTCCAGATTATTTATTTATTTATTTGACAGAGAGAGAGATCACAGGTAGGCAGAGAGGCAGGCAGAGAGAGGGGGAAGCAGGCTCCTGCTGAGCAGAGATCCTGATGCAGGGCTCCATCCCAGGAGCCTCAGATCATGACCTGAGCCAAAGGCAGAAGCTTTACCCACTGAGCCAACCAGGCGCCCCAGAGTTCAAGTTCTTAATCGTGGTGACATGCTGCGTCTCGGCTGCCCTTGTCTTTGTTTTGTAAAGGCTCTCACCTTTGAATTACGTTCCGTAATCGTTGTCATCTCTTTCATGTTTTAGAGCTTGCCTGAAAATCTGGAAACTAAGTAACAGTTATTTTAGTATATTTTGTATAGATTTATGAGCAGACCCAAGTGATAGTCTGCATTGGATGGGAGGGAAATACCCCAGTAGGACACAGACTCCCACTGGAAAGAGACTTGTACACGTAAAAGGGGATGTGTGTTATTTTTTCTTGCTTTCATCAGTTTATCAAAATCATATATTTTAGTTTGCTTCATATTTAGACTAGGACTTTTCTACATAGCCCTTTCTTAAGTTTTGGAGGCCTTTTTCATACGGTTTATTTATTTCTTGTTGACAGAGCACAGTATCGCCTCACCAAGGTCACACAGTATTTACCAGACCGGTCCATATGATTCCCTTTTCTTGCTGAAGAGCTTAGGGGTCTTTGATTCCCTGCTTTAATTTGTTTCCCCGAGTTTTAGATTTCTTCCTGGGGTGCCCCACAGCAGTCACACCACAATTATTTTTCACTGTCCTCATGAATTAAGTCTACAGTTTCTTGGACCTCACTTCTCCTACTTTATTGCATTCCTTGAAAAAAAAATATGTGGATTATTGGGTTATTCGAGTGGCTCAGTTGGTTAAGTGTCTGACTCTTGAATTCAGCTGAGGTCATAATCTCAGGGTGGTGAGCTCAAACCCCACATGGGGGGTGCCTGGGTGGCTCAGTTGGTTAAGCTACTGCCTTCACCTCAGGGCATGATCCTGGAGTCCCGGGATCGAGTCCCATATCGGGCTCCCAGCTCCGCAGAGAGTCTGTTTCTCCCTCTGACCTCCTCCCCTCTCATGCTCTCACTCTCTGTATCTGAAATACATAAACAAAATCTTAAAAAAAACCCAAAAAACCCACATGGGGTTCTGCCCTGAACGTGGATCCTACTCAGGATTTTCTCTGTCCCTCTCCCAGTGCCCCTCCCCACCCTCTTAAAAAAAACTTGGATTCTTTAATCAAAAACTTTTCCCTAAGATTATATGGAAGGTAAGCTGTGAGCTGTGCATATTTGAAAGAGCCTTTATTCTCCCCATATACTTGTTCAGTAACTTGGCTGAATAGAGAATTGTAGGTTCAAAACAAGCTTCCCTCAGAGTTTTTAAGGCATCACTGCGTGTTCATCTGGCATTGAATTACTAGTGTGAAGTCTGATCTTAATCTGGTTCTTATTCTTTTGTGACAACATGGTTTTTCTCTTTGAAAGTTATAGCATTTATTTCTCTGTCCATGTAATTGTGAACTTTCTTGGGTATGTTTTTCCATGAAGGTACTTCTTTGCTTAGCCTGCTTATGGGTGCTTGGTAAGCCCTTTCTGACCAAAGACTTTTGTTTTCCCCTACTCTGAAAAGTTTTAAAAATACTACTCTTTCTCCCTTTTCTATACCCTTTTTCTGTTCTCTCTTTTTAATATCCTCTTAGGTGGAGGTTGAACTCCAGTATTGAACTTGTTTTTTTTTTTTTTTCATCCATTAAAAAAAAAACTCTGTCTTTTTGCTATTGATTCTTTTCACTTTTGTTTTTAATTTCCAAGAACCCTTTCTTGTTCTCTTATAGTACCTTCTTTACGGGAACCTGCTCTTGTCTTATGCTTCGTTATCTGTTAGATATCTTAGGTACTGAGTTGAACCTTCAAACATTCTTTTCCGTGCTTTCAATCACCTCATTGTTTCCTCTGAGCTCAGCTAGTCTTTTATTTCTCTTGGTTTTTTTGAGGGGGATATGTTCTTTGGTTTTCCTCAAATATCTGGTGATCTTTATTATTCCTTTTGTACTTAATGAGAGAATGAAGACATTGATTTATAAAATAAAAGGCTGGCATGACTTTCCTGACCTTGTTATTTCGGAATTTTTCTCCCAACAGACCTTTCCCCTGAGGGGGAAGCACCAGTGGGGAGCCGAGCACAAAAGTGGTATCTGTCAAGTGACACCTTCATTTTAGGGTTTGTGGGCAAGGAACAGGGAGCAGGCAGTCTGACCTCCTCAAGTGCTACTCCTCCCCTCCGTCCCCAAGACAGAACAAGAAGGGCTTGGTTCTGAGGTACTCACACCACACCGGGAGCTAGCTCCCCCACTTTGCTTTTCTGTTGTAGCCTAGTCTGTCTGTGTGCGGTGAGACTGCGGGGGAGGACCGGGTAGGCAGTGGGGTCAGACTGTGCTGTTCGTAGAGTCTCCCTGAGCAGTGCTCACCACGGCCTCCCTGACGGACTTGAGCGAGCAGCATCTGGCCTCTGCCTGTCTGTCTTCTGGACTGTGGCTTCCTGTGGTTTTACCCCAGGATCATGACATCTGCTTTCTGTCTTCCAGAAGCCAGTCTGCTCTCTTATTTTCGATGATGGGAATGAACATCTTTTCTGTTAAGTGTCTTTACTGGTATTTTTTTATTACATTATTTTATTTTTTCAGTGTTCCAAGATTCATTGTTTATGCCCCACACCCCGTGCTCCATACAAATACGTGCCCTCAGTGCCCACCACCAGGCTCACCTATGCCCCCACCCCCTCCCTCCAAGACCCCCAATTTGTTTCTGAGTCCAAAGTCTCTCATGTTTCGTCTCCCTTCCCGATTTATCCCGCTTCCCATTTCCTTTCCTTCTCCTACTGTCCTCCATGTTACTCCTTATGCTCCACAAATAAGTGAAACCATGTGATACTTGACTTTCTCTGCTTGGCTCATTTCACTCAGCATAGTCTCCTCCAGTCCGGTCCATGTTGCTACAAAAGTTGGGTATTCATCCTTTCTGATGGAGGTGTAATATTACTTGGTATATATGTAC
>PITA01020484.1:0-34811 GCA_004023965.1 Spilogale gracilis | reverse complement strand
AGCAGAGAAGGTCAATTATCATATGGTGTCACTTACTTGTGGAACATAAGGAATAACATGGAGGACATAAGAGAAGGAAAGGCAATGTGAACTGGGGTAAATCAGAGAGAAAAATGAAGCATGAGAGACTGTGGACTCTGAGAAACAAACTGAGGGTTTTGGAAGGGAGGGGGATGGGTGAGCCTGGTGGTGGATACCAAGGAGGGCACGTATTTCATGGAGCACTGGGTGTGGGGCATAAACAATGAATCTTAGAACACTGAAAAAATAAAATAAATTATTTAAAATAAAAATTTTTTTAAAAATTCCTTTAGAAGTTAGAAGTTAGAGTGTTGATGCCCTATAGGGCAAGAGAAACAAGTAGAAGTAAATAAGTATGAAGGTTTTCCTGTAAACTTGAAACTATTCTAGATTCACTTGAGGCTCCTTAACAGCTACATACATGAAAAGATCTTTTACATGTTGGAGAAATTATAGTCGGCTCCCTTACTTCACTTTGAAGAAGCATCATCTGCCTTGGACAGTAGTGCTCTGGGGACACAGTGGTGGGGTATTTGTTAATTACCAATTATCCAAGTCCTCCTAACTTAAGTGTATCACCTGAGCTTCTCGTCAAGGAAGTTGATCAAAGCTTCTCCTGAACATAAACAAATTGCTGAATAGTAAGCAAAAATTTCTAAGGGAATTAAACAAATTTAATTTGGACAGACACGTGCTACTTGCAATCACAATTTCTATTCTTAACTGAAATTTTTTTTTAAAGCAAACATTAGGGTTCATTAATTTGCACTTCTCCCTCCTCCCTCTTGCACACGTTATTCAACTCTGGTCTTAAAGTTTAAGCAGGCATGCTAGCATCTGCCTTGGATCTTATCTTTGCCTCTTTGGGACATTTTCATGGATTCATACCCTTCCTCTCATTGTGCTCAGAATTCTACAGTGAATGAATCAGGAATACTGGCTCAATGGTTTTACTCTTTGTCTTAAAACTATAGCAATGTCACATTTATCTAGAAATCTAAAATTTTAAATCCAACTCAAATACAAGCTAAAATAAACAAGAACAACAACAAAACTATCTGGAAGTCTCTGTAATAACCTGACATAAAACAAACAAGAAAAATCTTTCTGTACCTCTTTACAGTAATCTGACATGCTTAATTCTGTAAGAGAGGTATTCAAGGGGGCCTATTATTAGCATTTTTCTATTTCCTTAGCAAGAAAGTTATCTGGTTTCCTGGCACACAACATATTATGGCAATAGTCTACTGGAATCAGACACACTTATAGGATTTAGCCACAAGTTACCTCTCTCTCTCTGGGCTTCAGTTTTCCCCTTGCAGTAGGAAGCCCCTGAGATGGCTCCCAGTGATTCCTGCCTCATTGGTATTCATGCCCTTGTAGAACTCCATCCTCTCGAACGTGGGCCAGAGTTAGTTACTCACTTTTAAGTAAATTACTCACCTTTTTTTATGCATAAGAAGCAATGGGATGTCATCCTGAATTTAGATTATAATTGCCATTTAGTAGGTTTTCTAGCACATCCTTTCTCCATAATATCCCTCATTCTAGGGGAACTAAGCAGGATCATGAGAAGGCCAATGTATAGCAAGGTACTAATGTCTCCACTAACTAGCAGCAAGGACAGGAAGCCTGTCAACAACTAAATAAATAAGCTTGGAATTAGGTCTTCTGCATCCTACCCATAGCTGTGCGACTGAGCCTGGAAGTGGCTTGAACCCCAAGATGACTACTACATCCCTGGCCAACATTTTGCAGCCTAAGCCACTCTTAGATTCCTGATTCTCAAAAACTGAGAAAAATGTTCTGTTTTTCATCTGCTGAGCAATGGGGTAATTTGTTATACAGCAATATATCACCAACACAAACACTGGTAATGAAAGTGTGGTACTCAACAGTCAAACTGTGGAAAGAACCTGGATGTCCATCAACAGATGAATAGATAAAAAAGATATATATATTATATATCTTTTATATCTTATATATACACACACACACACACACAATGGAATACTATGCAGTCATCAAAAAACAACAAAATCTTGCTATTGCAATGATGTTGGTGGAACTAGAGGGTATTACGCTAAGCGAAATAAGTCAATCAGAGAAAGACAATTATCATATGATCTTTCCGATATGAGGAATTTGAGAGGCAGGGCAGGGGTTCACGGAGGGGAAGGGAGGGAAAAATGTAACAAGATGGGACTGGGGAGGGAGACAAACCATAAGAGACTCTTAATCTCAGGAAACAAACTGAGGGCTGCTGGGGGGCAGCAGAGGGATAGGGTGGCTGGATGATGGCCATTGGGGAGGGTAATGTGCTATGGTGAGTGCTGTGAATTATGATAAGACTGATGATTCACAGACCTGTACCTCTGAAACAAATAATACATTATATGTTAATAATTTTTTTTAAAAAATGTGGTGCTCTTCTAACAGAAATCTAAAATTTGGAAGTGGCTTTAGAACTAGGCTATGAGTGTGCTTTGAGTAAGGAGCTAGTTAATGCTTAGAGTGCCTTGAACACACTAGAATTTTGGACTCTGAGGACACAGCAGGTGATGGCTTATAGAAAAGTGAGAAAAGTCTTACTGGCAACCAGCTGCAAAGCAATAAATATCTACACACATCTACCACATAAGACTTTTCTAAAGATTAAATGAGTTAATGTATGAAAGTATTTAACATCGTGCCTAGTACATTATAATATACTCAATAAATAATATAAAAACAGATTAATTGATAGAAGCTGACAATAGAAATAATAATACTGAATCATTGCAGTAAAATCGTAAAACTAGATATGAAAACAAAAAGCAAACATTCTAGAAACATTTACCTAGAAGAAAACAATTCAGGAGCCCCTACAGGAATAATTGTACTTCTACCCTGTGTAATAATGACTCTTTTCATAATCACTCTTGTCATCGAACATATAAAACAGTATTTCATCAGCATTTCCTCAAAACCAGTTATCCTTCATTTTCTTTGTTTCTGTTGATATACCACTACTTTTCTAGCTATACTATCAAGAAACTCTTCTTTGCTTTCCAACCCTTAACTTAATTACCCAATCCTATCGGTTCTTTAAATGTCTTCTCCAACCACCATTTTCTTTTCTTTATATTTCAAGCTCCTTCATCCAGCCCTGTTCACACCACACCTAGTCTACCCTGATTCTTGTGTAATTCCTCACCCCTTCTCTCTGTGATGGCTAGTACTGACCCCATTCTCATACACAACCAGGACTGAAACTCAAGAACCCTTCTTTATTTCTTTTCTTCCCTTCTCACATTTAATCAGTAATTGAGTCCTACTGAAGACTGCAAGTAGGGTGAGAAAAGACAAGAGTCAAAGATACACTTGAAGAGACCAGTAAAATTGTTAAACAAGTTTTGAAGGAGACATGGTAAGCTAAGAAATAATTTCAATAAGCTAATGCTAAACAAAGGTGAATGCAAAAATAAAGGTTTCTTTTTTTAATTGAGGCATACCTGACATATAACATTAGTTTGAGGTATACAACATAACAATGCAATAAAAATAAAGAAGTTTGAGGGGCACTTGGGTGGCATAGGTAAGCATCCAACTTTTGGTTTCAGCTCAGGTCATGATCACATTGGGCTCCACGCTCAGCATGGAGTCTTCTTAAGACTCTCCCTCCCTCTCACTCTGACCCTCCCACCCTCCTCACATGTGCACACAAACACACACTCACTCTCTCTGATAAATAAACAAATCCTTAAGAAAATAAAGAAGTTTGAGGGGACAAATAACACAAATTGAGCACTTTCTGTATGCCACATGTTATGTAAGTTCATTCTTTCCTTTATCCAACGAATATTTACTGAGGACCAACTATGTCCCCAACACTATGTAAAGTACTAGCTACACCCCTGGACATGGGGCATTAAAAAATACAGACACCATACCATGCACAGATTTTACAATCCAAGATTCATTATCTTATTTGATCTTTATAAAAGCCACAAGGTTGGTATTATATCCTTATTTTTCAGATGAAGAAATTGAGGCTCCACTAAGTTATGTAATTTATGAAAGACGACAAAGCTACAAAGTTATGGGATGAGCATTAAAGCCCAGATTAGACTGTTTCTCTAAGGTCATGTTTTTTTTCTACTATATGACCCTCTCTTATAGGATGAGCATTAAAATTGGTTGGTTGAGCGACTGCCTTCGGCTCAGGTCATGATCCTGGAGACCCGGGATCGAATCCCACATGGGGCTCCCTGCTCAGCGGGAAGCCTGCTTCTCCCTCTCTCACTCCGCCTGCTTGTGTTCCCTCTCTGGCTGTGTTTCTCTCTGTCAAATAAATAAAATCTTTAAAAAAAATTGGCACTGGAATAGGCACCTATACATAAGTTCAATTTCTGTCCAGTGGTAAAAGCGGCATACTTTATTTCCCCCTATAAACTGTGATAATTTGAACATTCCAAAAAGTCCCAAACACAAGGTTTTCCCACAGATTTGGTCATTTAGTCTCTACAAATCACAATAATAATAACAATAATAATAATACCATAAACACTATATTCCTTTGTAATAAAGACTAAACAAAGACTCTGGAGTTACATCTGATTTGAGTCCTAGCTCTGCCACTAAATGACTGTGCATCCCAGGAAAATTACTTAACCTCCTCAAGTCTCAATTTCCTCATCAGTAAAATGGAGATAATAATCATATCTATTTCATTGCTTTGTTGTAAGGATTAAATGATATAAAATGCTTCTCCTGCCATATGGAGTACATCCTCTGAATATTAGTTTATTAGAAGTTTCATGGGATAAAATAATAACCAAGACATTGCTACTAAGAGCTTTCACTCTATTAAGAAGAGTTAGGCACATAAAAAATCTAACTCTAAATACAATGAGGTGGCATGAAATAATAAAAGCACATGCAAGATACTTTCGGAGAACAGTGGAAGGTGCAATAACTTCTATCCTAGGGAAACATTTCAGTGATTCCATAACTTTCTCAATGATTATATGCTTTTGGAAAGACATATTTCATATTTCAGTTGCTCATTAATTACAAGGGGCAGTTCTGGAAATTTTATTTTAGAAGCAGTGCCAACACTGGGATAATTTCCTTAAAAAAAAAATATCCAGGAAGATCCCAGGTAGACTTCCCCAAAAGGATGGTCCAAAACTATCCTTAATTCTCCTCCAGTGCTTCTCCACTCTCAACAAAAAAGATGGAAATGACCTTCCAGGTCCTCAAACAAATGAACTGACAGCTCTGTGGAAGAAGGCACCATGTGTTGGAGAGAAAAGAGGCTCAGATGCCTACACGGAATTTTGTCTCACCAGTCCTCCCTCTGGAGGGGGCTGGTCTGCGCACGTGTTCTTATTAGGTCCTGGAAGTGTGAACATGCATGAGGAAGGATGAGATTCCATTATATAATTTGTTATTGCTTTCCTGGGGTAGGAGTTGATAAATAAATGATGCCAAAAAAAAGTTATCTACAATGTTCATGTGTTCTACCTGTTGGTATATGTGGCTGTTGTTTTGTCTTGGTGTTCTAGTACTAAAATGGAATAGCTGCTTGACATGCAAGGGGAAAAAACTTCCTTTACTCCACTTAAATAACAACTGAACCAATACACCATCATTCAAAAATACTGTAAACGCCTTTGTCTTCATTAGATGTATTTTTTCTTTTTAATTTGGAATTTATGTCTGTTGAAAGTGTTTATCTTTGCTAATAGTTAAATAAGCACAAATTAGAGAAGGTTTACAGCATTTTTTGTTGTTATTTAACATGAGAAAAACACTATGTCGTGCTCAGTACTTGGTGCTGGAGAGGTGAAGCAGAATTTGGAATTCTTATTTACCATTGGTATATGGTGCCGTTCACTGTAAGAGAATAATATGACAAATCTGTAACTTGTAACTATTGTGATACCATGCTGTGGATACATGGAAAACGCTCAGTAAGTAAAAAAGCAGACAGTAAAATCACATGCATATATAGGCAGTTACATAAAATACACATATATGGATGGATTCAAGGGCCTTTTGAAAACAGGCAAATGTCAATGATCTCAAAACCATATAATCTGCCTTTTTTCAAAATGCTTTTTATAATTCTACACCTTTTATTCCAAAAATAAAGAGATCCATGTACAAACTAAGAAAAATTCTAAAATCTCACCCTTTAATATTTTTAATACATTCTTGCATGAACTTCATTCTATCCATTTATCAATTCTTATATGCATTTTCCATTTTTTATCTTATTTCTCACATTTTAGTTCTTTGAGAAAAATGAAGAGTATTAATATGCCTCTGTCAGTCTGGGTCCTTTGAGAGCAAATTCCAAAACAAGATTAAATGTGCAAGGATTTTACTACAGAAAATGCTCCCGTGAAAGGAGACAAAGAGTCAGAGAAAGTCAGGATAGTCATCAGACCATGAGGGAAGGAAAGGGTAAGGGAGATTCATGGGTGGAAGGAACCTAGACTGCCCTCCATCTCACAAAGTAGGGTAAAAGCCTGGGCAAGTCCTTCAGGCAAAGGCCACTGACAAAGGCGCCTTCCAGGAATCTGAGTATCCTTCCCGTACTCAGTCTTTGGCCAGAAGCAGCCCATGGGAGGCATAGCCTTGGGCAAACATAGCTCTGGATTTCAAAGCTCAGTATCTGAGGCCCATGGTTCACTACCTCCTCCACCAGGAGGTCTGCCAGGCACACTCTTCACGGCTGCCATGGCTCCCACCGTGATTTAAAGCAAGCAACCTGTACAGTAATTCCATATAAGTCTACCTATCCTGAACATTCCATGATAACTAGAAGGTAGTAATGAAGAATTAAAGGAAAAAATACAGAAGTTTTAAAGTCAAAAGATGAGAGTCTAAATGAAACAGTATTTGGAACTGAACTACAACACTCTCTTCCTTGCTCCATCACTTTCCTCAGCCATCACGACTGGCAAGCAGATGCTAAGTGGCCCTTACTAAATCGCATGTTAAACCAAGTATCTGCCTGATATGTTCTAATTGGCATGTTTATCAACTAATGAACCACAATATTTAAATGATGAGTCACAAATTTGTGACTCCAGAGGGTCTCCCCAAAGACCCTGGACACTGGTGTCAAGTAGCCCAAGATTCAGCCTCTGGTTCTGTAACTTGCTTTTGCTGAACAGCCTTAGAGAAGGAATGTTTTCTCTCTGCGTCAGCATTGGTAGGAAAACTGTAATAATTGTACCTGCTTCAGATAATTATACCACTTCATCCTCATCGTTATGAGGTTTAATGAGATATGCTTAAAACACTCAGAACTATACTTAGCACATATTAGCGCTCAATAAGTATTAATTCTCTTCCTGTACACACACACACACACACACACACACACACACACACACACTTCCATCAGATAGTGCCTGATGGATGGATCTTTGGTTCACTACGGTTTCCAGGATAAATCAAGCTTCCTGGGCACCTCCTCTCCAGCCACATTTTTTCAAAGGCCCTTTGAACAATTATGCCTCCCTTTTTTTTTTCCCAGTCCAGGATTCCAACTCTGATCAAGCTGATCTGCTTGGTGTCTTTCAAACATGGAAGTCAGTTTCAACAGCCAACAGTGTATCCGGTGCACCCCCTTCTCCCTTCTCTGCTCTTCCGAGTGGCAATCACATCTTACCTTTTTATTATGTGGTCATCCACCTCTCATCCTCCACACTTCCACAGTACTTATTAACATACTTTTTAATTCGGCAGTAAATACAATATGTTTATCTTACCACCATCTACCATCTTTTATCCTCCTGGCACTTCATAAGAGGTATTAAACCCACAGTGGGTTCTGAATTAATTCTTACTTTAATGATAGGTGTTTCCTACATTCCTGTAACCCTATCTGCATCTCACAGAGCTATATGCTCTGACATATCTATGCACATGACAATGATTTTATTTTTTTCCTTTTTATTATTAATTTTTACTTTTTCCATAACCCAGCCACCCTACCCTTCCCCCACCCCCAGAAACCCTCAGTTTGCTTCCTGAGATTCAAAGTCTCTTATCACATGACAGTGACTTAAATGCACTGATCTGTACTTGATGTAACCAGCTTACCCGGTTCAGAGGCACGTGCATGAACAGTGGCAATTAGAAGTAGTCTCCAAAGTAATATTCTACAACATTACTGCAATGTTATTGTAAATATAGAAGAAATTAATAAAACGCTTGTAAATATGCAAACGAATAAACGTGCCTTCAGTGGCATCAAGTGGGACATAAAAAATGCAAATCTGACAACCATCGATCTAATACAACTACCTCATACTACGGTTATTCCAGAACTAATTAGAATCCATTCAACCTTCAGACACTTTAAATTAATACCTAAAAATCATCAAGCATTATTTAGCACACATTCATATCCAATTAGGATCCACTCAAGACTGCACATAAAACAAATTATCTAGACCCATCAACACAAGTATTCCTTAAAAATGAAGCCCTTACCCACTTGCAAACACAGTCCAGTCCAACAAGAACTCTCTCAAACCCACAAAACCTTATGTGCTTATAAGATCAAATGGGACACTACTATTGGAAGGTCTTACACACTTAGAAGAACATCGTGCCCAAGCAGAACTATACTCATGTAGAGGAAAAAGTAATATAGCAGGAGAAAAGTCCACTGGCAAAATTTTCGTCTAATAAATAAATGTACGTTGAAATGGGGGCACAGCTGACAGGACGTGGAACATGACGTAACGTTTTGTTACAGGTGTCCGTTGTCGGGATCTGAAGGCTGAATGAGTATCTAGGAACAAGAGGCAAGCGTTAGGGAGGAGGTTTTACCTTTTAAATTTGGGTTTTACTTTATGGACCATACATTACTTGGTATAATAAAGAAAACACTGGTTTCCATCCATCGGAGAAGGCAGCACTGGAGAAGGAAAGTAAGGTGGCTCCCAGGAAACTGCATGTGACAACGGCATCGGGAAGCTATAAAGTCAGGAACAGGGGATGTTTGCCTAACACAAGTGCCTTTGAGGGGGAAGGAGGAAGATGGGTGGGACTGAGAAAAAGCTGCATAAGAGAAGTCTGGAACTACACGCTGGAAACTCTTCCAACTGCTGGTGAAGAGAACACCACGTTCACCGTTCACTGATGGGGACACAAACAGGCAAACTATAAAATCCAAAACCAACATTTCAGGGGAGCTGTCTGACTAAGCAGCAAGATTTTCCCTGCCCTACTAGTCTTCCTTCTGAATCAGTTTCACGTGTCCGAAGATTTCCAAAAGAGAACAGCCCCCGATAGCGAATGCCCCTGCAGGTCAGCTGTCTTTTCTCCAGCTTTCAGTATCTGGCAAGCTGAAGGGGAAGTCGAAAATGCAAGAGTTCTTTAACAGGGATGGGTGCCTGGGAGCGGAGCATGGAGGAGTCGTAAAGAAAAGTCTTTCCTTCGGCCATTCTGCTTCGCTTTCCACAGGGGGTCTACTTTCTTCATCGTTTATCCCAACTGACAAGTACAAGCACTTTGGGCCCTAACTGAATGTGAACATTGTCAAAAGGAATTGGGCTAACGGGAGGGATCTGCAGCTCTATTCCCACCGCCTTCTGGTGGGGGCTCCGTGTGGCAGGGAGGCTGGCGGGCAGACACCCCCCGCACAGGGAGCCTCACAAACCGTATGTGTCACGACTAACCATAAAACCAGTCACAATGAATCAAGCTGGGCTGCGGAGAGCCTCCTTGGAAACTTCGCATTCGATTTCCATCTGCAGCTTGATTAAGCAGAGATTCGGGACTAACCCACAACCCTCGGTCAGCAGGGCCTTCCTCACTGGCCGGTCTGAAAGGCTTTGCTGGTTTGGGAGAGCTCACGGTAGACTGGGATGTGTTCGCAAATGGGTGAGGGCTTCGTTTTTAAGGAATATTTGAGAGTCCGTGAGCGCTTCTGACCTCCTTGAATAAACAGTTCCTAGAAGGGGTTGGAGAGCTTCAGGAGGAGAAAAATCCATCCAGTCAGGAATTCCAATTCAAATACCAATTTAGAAAATGAGCTAATCCACCTTGACAACATGTTGTCACTGGGGAGTTGCAAAAAAGGAATTAAACATAAATACAACTTTAAAAATTAGAGGCCCCACAATTTAACAGCTTAAGTTTGCTTCAAAGGGACAGGAGGGAAGCAGCAGTGCGTTTCAGGTGACAGCTTGGAATTCACTGGGTCTCCACTCTGTTCAGGTACGGGTCTGATGGTAACACGAGCTTTCCAGCTTGTTTCAAAGTGAAGTATTATGAAAAGGTAAATTATGTTTTGTATTCATGACTGAAAGCATTTTACTTTAAAGCCAGTGCGGCTGACGCTGTCAAGGTAGAGATTCAAGTTTTATGTGCAATGCCTGCAGCCCAGCCGATGTGAGTGAGGCAACATGACAGCTTGTAATAAGTAATTTTTATACAGTTACATTTATCACTCAAGTAGGCTTGGAAATATTAAACACAGACCTTAAAACACTGCTGAAGAGGAGGACGGGGGCTGGAGGCCATGGGGGTTTCTCTCCCCTCTTAGTGCAAGCGCGGGTGCAGACTGGGTTCTCTTAAATTTCTTTCCAGCATGGATTCCTGTTAATGTGGCACTTTTTAAGATATGCGTCCAAGTGCTTTCCTACTGTTAATATATCACTAAGAGGTTAAGATTGGAATGACCCCATTTGGCCCAAAGGATGTTATTTCAGGCTTTAATGAATTAGATATTGCTACCATTTTCGGGTGAAAATCAATTGCCTCAATTAACAAATTTCCACCAATCCAAATATTTACAAAATGGAAGGCCCCGAGTCTGCAATTTCTGCTACATTATACCTTTGTTTCCCCTAAAGCTGTTCCCTTTGCATTCTTCATTAGCATCTCATTTTTGCTAAAGCCGTGAGGCCAGCTACGTCTCTGCAATGGCATGAGGCTTTTATACCTTTGAAAGCTGACAATTTGGATATTCGTTCTTTAAGACTTTCTACAAAGTGGAGTTTTGCTTTTATCAATTATTCAATTATGTTTAAAGTTGAAGGAAAACACAGGAATTCATCAAATTCCCTTTCCTAGAACACACACACATAGAATCTATATTTACGTTACCAGATGTGTGTATGTGTGTGTGTGTGTGTATTTAATGGTCTTTTTTTTCACATCTAGGTAGATGTGTGTATGTGTGTGTATACATACATACCCTTTGAGAGTTTAAGCACACGTATCTATTTTTGCTCATTTAATCTTATTAGCTTTATGAGATGGATAGTATTTTCAAACTCATATGTCTACTAGATAAGAAGATTAAAGTACAGTAAGGTTCAGTACTTTTTAAAAGGTCACATATATAATAAATAGTGTAGCCAGGATATGAACTTGGGCAGTGCAGTCTGACTATAGCATCTGCACTCCTACCCACTACACCAAATAGCCTTTAAAAACAAAATGCAGGGGAAAAGTTTTCTCCAAAACAACAACAAATGTTCATTCCGCTGAATTAGAGGAAATTCCATTATCAGAATAAAGCTCTGTTCACATCAATTCGCACTTATCCATCAGAAGTTGTCAGGTGCTTTTGTAATCATTTAATTGGGCTTTCCCCATCTTTCTTTCGGGTTGCCTATACAGAAAGTAAATTTAAAAAGAGACAAAGTACTTTTCCCCTAAACCCTAGCTCAAGCAAGTTAAATTGAGCTAGCATGGCTTCACTTGAACCATGAAGCCAAAATTCCTTTGACCTGCACAACCAGGATTCAACCCCACTTTTCCAATGTGGCTCCCCCAATCATGCATTTGTTCCACAAACATGTATTGAATGCCCACTGTGTGCCAAGCACTGTGCTCAGATCTGGAGAAAAATGGTGGCAAACAAAATTAAATATAACTCCACTCTGATGGAATTTGTAGTCCAGTGCTTTTGGTGCAGGATGTTCCACTGACTGCCATATAGTAGGACACACAGATAAAACGGACACAGTTCCTACCAGATGGAAGCCAATGTCTACAAGTGGGAGGCAGATATATTAATAAATAAACACTGTCAGCCTTAAAATTGCCTCGTCGAGTGTATCTATAATGGACAATGTGATTAAAGAAACTTACAGACTACTGTGGTCCAATTGTCTCTTATCCCCCAACTATAAAACAATCTGCCATTCAAAATAGCAAACACATGTGTGGGAAATATAAATAATTATAGTTTCTCTTGAGGTCATTCAAACAGGAGAAAAGCTAAAGAATACATTAATTCTAAGTCTTACCATTCTAAAATATAAATTTCATTGCCATCTCTGAAAATTACACCTACCATCTTTAGACCACCAACTGTATGTGCTGAAAAGAAAACAATCCCCTGACTCTGGAAACTTTTATTTTTTTTTAAGATTTTATTTATTTATTTGACAGAGAGAAACACAGCTAGAGACACAAGCAGGGGGAGTGAGAGAGGGAACACAAGCAGGGGGAGAGTGACAGAGGGAGAAGTAGGCTTCCCACCAAGCAGGGAACCCCATGTGGGGCTGGATCCCAGGACTCCAGGATCATGACCTGAGCCAAAGGTAGATGCTTAACAACTGAGTCCCCCAGGCGCCCCTGGAAACTTCTGAACAAAAGCTAGATCTACCATTCTTCTACATGCAAGGAAATTGCATCAGTGAAGTCAAGCCTCTGTTCTGATTCCACCTAACCCACAGAGCAATTCTGCGGAAAAAAAAAAAAAATCTAATGTATAAACTGGTTTTTCTCTGGCATGTGTACAGAAACAAAGAAGAAACTCATCCAGAAGACCGTATCATAACAGAGCCAGTGAACTCACTCTCATTTGGGTACTTAATGTGATTCCAATCACTCTGGAACAGTGGTTCTCAACCAGGGGTGATTTTGCACCCCCAAGGACCTTTGGTGATATCTGCATACACACTGGTTGTCATACCTGCGGGGGAGGCAGGGTGGTTTGCTACCGGCCGTCGGCAGGCAGAGCCCGAGGCTGCTACCAAACATCCTACAATGCACAGGAGAGCCCCCACAACAATAACAACAAAAATTCTGACCCAAAATATCAATGGTGCCAAGGTTGAGAAGGCATGCTCTACAGATAGTACAGATCTGGAAATAATTAGGATTCCTACTATCTCCAAACACTGCGTATAGACAAGCCCTACTGACCACCAAGGGCTTCAGCTCAAATGCTGTCACATGGCGTCTCTTGGATCTCAGGGGAGTGCTGCTAGAAAGTGGTCAGAGAGCAGGAAATGGCTTCTAATTAGTGTCCTCACAGGATACAACTGCAAAAGACAATTTCCTGTCCCCTTATTTGATGGGAAGATTAATCTCTTACCGAATTCCAGATGAGGAAGATTTTCAAAAGTTTCAAATGGCAAGAGTGTAGCCATAGAGAAGGCAATTATGTGCAATTTGTACAGTGTTCAACAATCAAAATGTAAATCTGATGAGTTTATTGCCGTAAATGCATACGGCATGTTTACCTTAAAGAGCATCAGGCTGTAGAAATTCTAATGGGTTCTGACAGTTGGGAAGAATTATCTTTTCATATTGCAATTTTTATCTGAGAGATGAAAAGGGAAAATAAGACAAGGAATTTACTCTTAGAGAACTATTATCTGTGAGGTTTTCTTTCTGATAAGGAGAAATATAGGTATACAGGTTTGAATAGATGGAAAATTGATAACTTCAGTGTTCTGGGGCAGATTTATCTGTACAGAGACAATTAATTTTGTTGCATCCACAGTGTTCTGTACAACATCTAAAACACAATCAGTGCCTTAATAAACATCATCTCCCTGTCATCTAACGGAAATACCTAATGCAGTGCTTGATTTTCGTCTTTATGTTCTGGGTCGGAAAGGCTACCCAGAATTTCGAAACCAAAAGCTTTCCCTCATTCCCATAAGGAAACCAAAACCTAGCTTCCATCTTGGCTTACATGTAAACAGCTCAGTCTGGCAGAGAGTAGGCAGTCAACAATTAGTGTGTTCTCTCATCCCTTCCCCCCTTTCTCCTGAGCCACCGAAGATTTCCCTTCCTCTCTCTTGCTGAAACTTCCAGAACCAGAACAAAAAGACTGCGATACTTATCAGTGGGATAGCTTAATGATAAATATAGTCTGATTCAAACACCAGCCTCCTAGGAGTATGTTAGATGGCTCTGATTTTGAAGTAAGATGGCTAACTAGAAAATTCAGACTATCAAGCAATACTGGCTTTTGTGCTGCTTTCTCTCTAAAACCTTAGGGCCTACCCACCCAGGCTCAAATGACAAGATACCACGAGATTCCGCCTAGTCTTGATATGATCAACCCTCCTCCTCAAATTGTCAAGTGGATGCCTTTGAGCATCCTTACTGGAGAGCCCACTGCAGTGCATGCACACAGGACAGAAGGGCTCTTCATGGCTGGCTGACAACGCCTGCTGGCTGGAACAGTGTTCAGAGGAGCACGTGACCCAGATCACTTCTCTGTGACATAACTATTCACCTGATGAAGGTGAGTCCAGATGCTATGCACAGCACACAACTTGCAGCTCGTACTGCAGATGCAGTGAAATGTGATGCTTGCAAGCCAGTCAAACCACCTGGCCACTGAATCTAGGGAACACTAGATTGCACTTTATTTTTCATTTAAGTGACTAAGAGAAGTTATTATTCTTAGGAAACTTATTCTGCATAAAACAGATGTTGCGAGGTTTTGCTTTGCTTTGGATATCAGAAGAGATCACAGAATTAGGCTAATGTTAAACATGAAGTACATCCATGGTGTTGGCAATGATGGGAAATATAAAATCTCATTTTAGAAGGCTACTGTATGAGGGAAAGTCATACCATTATATCCTGCTCCTCATTATGGATAAGGGAAATGAGACCAAGAGTGGGAGAGCAACCTAGCACAAGTTCCCTGGTTTGAAATCCTTTGCACTTTCCAACAGGCCACACTCACTTCTTATAATACGGTCAACACTTATAAACAGAAAACTAGAGATTGCCCATAGAATTAATTGTATTAACAAAACTACAGGGAAGGACAATTTGGCAAATCTATCAAAAGTACAAACAGAACTACCCTTTATCCCAACAACTTAATTTTTCATCCGATACATACACTTGCTTACACACAAAATGTTTCTTGCCAGGTTATTTGTTTGCAGAATGGGAAACAATCCAAGCATCCATCGATAGTAAGCCATTAAATAAACTATGGCACACCACACAAGGAATGGAATCTTATGCAGCTTTAAAAAAGAAAGTTCTTTGTATTGTTATGGAAAGATCTACAGATCTCTAGAATATGCTGTTAGGAGAAAAAAGCAAAGTATAGACAACATATAGTTGGACTGTTTCTGATCCACTCTGACAATGTCTTTTTTATGAGGCATTCAGAGTACTGACATTCAAAATGATTATTAATATAGCTGAATTAATATTACCATATTTGCTATGTTTTTATTTGTTTTTTTATTTGTTACCCTTGTTCTTTGTTCCAATTTTTGTCTTCCACTTTCTTTCTGCCTTTTTTGTAGCATTTATAAGAAATCCACTTTACACATGGGGACATTTACAGATTAAAAGTGAAAGGACAGAGAAAGATATACCATGCCAACACTAATGAAAACAAAGCAAAAGTAGCTATATTATTCCCAGAGCATGTGTCAAAGCCAGAAGTCATCAGAGATAAAAAGGGAGCATTATATAAATGATAAAGGGGCTGCTTCTCCAAGAAGACATCACAACCCTTAACATGTATGTTTCTAATGTGAGGCAAAAATTGATATAACTGCAAAGAGAAATAGATGAATCCACTACTATAGGAGAAGACTGTGACACCTTTCTACCAGAAATGGACAGATCTAGCAGGCAGGAAATCATTTAAGGACGGAGCTAAAAATCAATAACACCATAATCAACTAGGTATAATGGAAATCTTTAGAATACTTTATCCAACAACAGAAGAATATAGATTCTTCTTAAGCATACATGGAATATTCACCAAGATAAGTCACATTCTGGGCCATAAAACACACCTCAGCAAATTTTAAACATAAAAATTATACAATGCCTGCTTTCATATCACAAGTGGATTAAATTAAAAATCAGTAATAGAAAGTGAGCTGGAAAATTCCAAAATATTTGGGAACTAAATAACACATTTATAAATAACACATGGATCAATAAAGAAGTCATTGGAGAAATCAAAAAATATTTCCAACTAAATGAAAATGGAAAAAAATTGCGGAATGCACTAAAAGTCTTGCTCAGAGTAAAATTTATAGCATTGACTAGATATGTTAAAAGAAGAAAGATCTATAATCAATCACCTAAGCTTCCACTTTAGCAAGCTAGCAAAAAGGAAAACAAATTGAATCCAAAGTAAGAAGAAGAAAAGAGAAATAAAAAGTAGAGCAGAAATTAAGGATACTGAAAACAGGAAATCAATAGAGAAAATCAGCAAAACCAAAAGCCAGTTCTTTGAAAAGATCAATCAAATCAATAAGCCTCTAGTCAGACTAATTAGGAAAAAAAGAGAAAGGATACAAATAACTAATATCAGAAATTAATGAGGAGATATCACTATAGATCCCATGGACCTTTAGAGGATAAATCAAGGAACATCATGAACAACTCTATGGCCACACATTTCATAACCTAGATGAAATAGACCAATTCTTTGAAGGACTACAATCTGCCAAACCCACACCAAAAGAAATAGACAATCTGAATATGTTGACCTGCATCTATTAAAGAAATTGAATCAATAATTAATAACTTTCCAAAACAGAAACTTCCAGGCCCAGATAGGTTTACTGGTGAATTCTATCAAACATTTAAGGAATACATTATACTGATTCCCTGTGGTCTCTTTCAGAAGACAGAAGCAGAGGGAATGCTTCCTAACTCATTCTATAAGACCAATATGACCTTAATATCAAAACCAAAGACAGCACAGAAAAGAAAACTATAGAACAATGTTTTTCATCAACATAGATGCAAAAATCCTCAACAAAACAGTAACAAATTGAATCCAGCAGTATACAAAATGAACTACACACAAGAGCCAAGATCTATAAAGAGCTACTGAAACTCAACATCTAAAAAGAAGATGAACACATCAAAAAAATGGGCAAGACATGAAGAGGCACTTCTCCATAGAAGATATACAAATGGCTAACAGACACATGAAAAAATGTTCAGCGTCACTAGCTATCAGGGAAATTCAAATCAAAACCACACTGAGACCTTACACCAGTCAGAATGGCCAAAATTAACAAGACAGGAAACAACAAGTGTTGGAGAGGCTGCGGAGAAAGGGGAACCCTCTTACACTGTTGGTGGGAATGTAAACTGGTGCAGCCGCTTCGGAAAACAGTGTGGAGATTCCTTAAAAAATTAAAAATAGAACTACCCTATGACCCTGAAATTGCACTACTGGGCATTTACCCCAAAGATACAGATGTAGTGAAAAGAAGAGCCATATGTACACCAATGTTCATTGCAGCAATGGCCACAATCGCCAAACTGTGGAAAGAGCCAAGGTGCCCATCAACAGATGAATGGATAAAGAAGATATGGCACATATATACAATGGAATACTATGCCTCCATCGGAAAGGATGAATATTCAACTTTTGTAGCAACATGGACTGGACTGGAAGAGATTATGCTGAGTGAAATAAGCCAAGTAGAGAAAGTCAAGTATCACATGGTTTCACTTACTTGCGGTGCATGAGGGGTAATCTGGAGGACAGTGGGAGAAGGAAAGTAAATGGGAAGTAGGGTAATCCAGGGAGAAAAACGAAACAACAGAGACTTTGGACATAGAAACAAACTGCGGGACTTGGAGGGATGGGCGTGTAGGGATGGGAGAGCTGGTGGTGGGTACTGGAGTCACCCATTGCATGAAGCACTGGGTGTGGGGAAGGGGGAATGAATCTTGGAACACTAGGGAAAAAATTTAAGTAACAATAAAAAAAAGAAAAAAGAAAAAAATGAAAGCAAAAAATAATAAATGAAGGGAGATTCCATATTCATTGATAGAATACTCAATATTGTCAGGATGTCAGCTCTTCCCATAACACTCTATAGATTAATCTACAGACTCAGTGCAATCCAAACTAAAATCCTACTCAGTTTTTTTGGGGGGTATTGACCAACTGATTCTAAGTCTACAGAGAGAGACAAAAGACCCTAAGTAACCAATATAATATTAAAGGAGAACAAAGGTGAAGGACTAACATGATCTGACTTTCTATACATCTACAGTAATCAATACACTGTAGTACTACTAAGAGAATAGACAAACAGGCCAATGCAAAGACTAGAGAGCCCAGAAATAGACCCCCCTAAATGTAGTCAACTGATCTTTTCCAATGGAGCAAAGGCAATACAAGAGAGCAAAACAGTCTTTTCAACAAATGGTGCTAGAATAACTGGACATGTGCAAAAAATAAATCTAGACAGAGATCTTACACCTTTCACAAAAATTAATGCAAAATGGATCACACACCTGAAAGTAAAACGAAAACTATAAAATTCCTATAGAAGACCTTGGGTTTGGTTATAATGTTTTAGATAAAACACAAAATCATGATACATGAAAGAAATAACTGATAAGATGAAATTCACTAAAATTAAAAATTTCTTCTCAGGGCACCTAGGTGGCTCAGTCATTAAGCGTCTGCCTTCAGCTCGGGTCATGATCCCAGAGTCCCAAATCAAGCCCTGCATTAAGGCTCCCTGCTTGGCAGGAAGCCTGCTTCTCTCTCTCTCACTCCCCCTGCTTGTGTTCCCTCTCTAGCTGTGTTTTTCTCTGTCAAATAAATAAATAAATAGTATTTGAAAATTTCTTCTCTATGAAAGACACTATTAAGTGAACAAAAAGACAAGTCATGGACTGGTAGAAAATATCTGCAAAGGCACAAGTGATAAGGAACTGTTATGTAAAACAGAACGTTAAAATCCAACCATATGAAACAAACAACCAGAGTGAGAAAGAAGAGCAAATCTGGGTGTATCACAGTCCCTACTCTAATTCCCAACTACACTGCAGAGCTATAGTAATCGAGACAGTGTGGTACTGGCACAAAAACAGACATATAGGTCAATAAAACAGAAGAGAGTCCAGAAATAAACCATTGATTAATCCACAGCAAAGGAAACAAAAATATATGGGGAAAAGACAGTCTCTTCAATGAAGGCTACTGGAAAAACAGCTACATGCAAAAGAAGGAATTGTACCACTTTCATACACCATACACAAAAATAAACTCAAAATGGATTAAAGATCCAATGTAAGACCTGAAACCATAAAACTCCTAGAAGAAAACACAGGCAGTAAATGCTTTACATCAGTCTTGGCAATTTTTTTTGGGGGGGGGGTTGTCTCCAGGCAAGGACAACAAGAGCAAAGACAAACAAATGGCACTACATGAAACTAAAAAGCTTTTGCACAAGATGCTCAACATCACTCACTATCAGCGAAATACAAATCAAAACCAAAATGAGATAGCACCTCACACCTGTCAGAATGGCTAAAATTAACAAAACAAGATACAACAGGTGTTGGCGAGGATGTAAAGAAAGGGGAACCTTCTTACACTCTTGAGAATGCAAACTCGTGCAGCCACTCTGGAAAATAGTATGGAGGTTCCTCAAAAAGTTAAAAATAGAACTACCCTACAATCCAGCAATTGCACTAGGTATTTACCCAAAGGATACAAACATACTGATTCGAAGGTATACATGTACCCCAATGTTTTTAGTGCATAATCAAAAATAGCCAAACTATGGCCCAAGTGTCCAATGTCTGATGAACAGATAAGAATATACATATACAATGGAATATTACTCAAACATCAAAAGGAATGAAATCTTGCCATTTACAACAACATGGATGGCTCTAGAGTATATTATGCTAAGTAAAATAAGTCAGTCAGAGAAAGACAAATACCATATGATTTGAACTCATATGTAGAATTTAGGAAAGAAAACAGCTGAACGTATGGGTAGAGGGAAAAGAAAAAAAGAAAACAAGGAACAAACCAAAAGGGAGAGGCTCTTAAATAGAAAATAAACTGAGGGTCGATGGAGGGAAGTGTGTGGGGATGAGCTAGATGGGTGATGGGTATCAAGGAGGGCACTTATTGTGATGAGCACTGGGTGTTGTATGCAAGTGATGAATTCCTGAATTCTACCCTGAAGCCAGTATTACACTGTGTGTTAGCTAAAATTTAAATAAATAAATACAATTAAAACAAAACAAAACCAAAAATGTTTTGCACAGTATAGGAAACCATACAGAAAATGAAAAGGCAGCCTACTGAATGGAAGAAGAAGATATCTGCAAATAACATACATGAAAAGGGATAATTATTCAAAATATATAAAGAATTCATGCAACTCAACACCAAAAACAAAAACAAAAACAAAACCCTTACAAATAGTCCCATTAAGAAATGGGCACAGACCCTGAAGACATTTTTTCTTTTTTCTTTTTTTTTAGACATTTTTTCTAAAGAAGACATACAGATGGCAAGCAGACATATGAAAAAATGCTCAGCATCACTAACCATCAGAGAAATGCAAATCCAAACCACAGTGAGATATCACTTCATATCTGTCATGATGGTCAGTATCAAAAAGACAAGAAATAACAACTGTGGGCAAGAATGTGGAGAAAAGGAACATTGGTGCATTGTTGACAGTTATTTAAATTACTGTAGCTACTGTGGAAAACAGTATGGAAGTTTCTGAAAAATTAAAAATGAACTACCATGCAATCCAGCAATTCTACTTCTGGGTATTTATCCAAAGAGGATATTGTGCTAAGTGAAATAAGTCAGACAGAGAAAGACAATATCAGATGATTTCCCTTATATGGAGAAGCTAAACAAAACAAAACTGAAATGGATTCATAAATACAGAGAACAAACTGGAGGTTGCCAAAGGCGACATGGAGTGAGCTATGGATGAAATAGGTGAAGGGGATTAAGAGGTACAAATTTCCAGTTATAAAATAAATAAGTCATGGGGATAAAAAGTACTGCATGGGAATACAGTCAATGATGCTCATTTCATAATTCATATAAATATCAAATCACTGTGTTGTATGCCTGAACCTAATGTTGTGTATTAACTACCCTGAAATATAAAAATAAATGAACCAGAGCCCTCAATAGTCCCCTTATCAAAGAAGATATAAAGATGGTAAGTAAATAAGCAGATGAAGATGCTTCAAACCATGTCATCAGGGAAATGCAAACTGAAACAAGAATCAATAAGATATCACTGCACACCTATCAGAAAGGCCAAAACCCACAACACTGACAACACCAAATGTTGGTAAGGATTTAGAACACACAGACTATCAGTCACTGAAGGTAGGAAAACAAAACGGTACATCCACTTTGGAAGACAGTTTGACAGTCTCATACAAAATTAAATGTGCTCTTACTATTCAAATCCAGCAACCATGTTCCTTGGTATTTATCAAAAGGATCTGAAAATTTATGTCTACACAAAAATCTGCCCACAGATGTTTACAGCAGCTTTATTTATCATTGCCAAAACTTGAAACTAATAACCAAGATGTCCTTCAGTAAGTGAATGGATAAATAAACTATGGAATATCAATCAATGCTAAAAAGAAGGAGCTATCAAGCCATAAGAAGACAGGGAGGAAATGTAAATGCATACTGCTAAGTGACAGAACCCAGTGTGAAAAGGTACATACTCTATGATTCCAACTATATGACAACCTAAAGGGGAAAAATTATGGAGGCAATAAAATATGGTTGACAGGGGCTGAGGGAAGGGAGGAATGAATAGTCAGAAAACCCAGGATTTTTAGGGCAGTGAAACTACTCTGTATGATGCAGTAATGATGGATACATGTCATTATACATTTACCCAAATCCACAGAATATACAATACCAATTATAGAACCCTAATATAAACTATGGACTCTGAGTTTTAATGATGTGTCAAGGTAGATTCATCAGTTACAACAAATATACTGCTCAGGAGCGCCTGGATGGCACAGACAGTGAGGTGCCTAACTCTTGGTTTCGGCTTGGGTCATAATCTCAGGGTTGTGCGAGCAAGCCCCCCACTAGGCTCTGAGCTGCATCACAGAGTCTTTTGAGTTTCTCTATGCCTCTCCTTCTGCCTCTCCCCCTTCCTCATTCTCATGCATGAGTGTACTCTCTCTCTCTAAAAAATAAATAAATCTTTGTTAAAAGCCTACAGATATACTACTCCGGCGGGGGATGCAGATAATGGGAAAGGTTATTCATATGTGGATGCAGGGGATTTAGGGGAAATCCACTGAATCCTCCATTCAATTCTGCTGTGAACCTAAAACTGCTCAAAAAAAATAAAGTCTATTAAAAACAATTACACTAATGTTCAATGTTTGCTCAGCTGTATGACTTAGATTGTATTTTTAATTTAAAAGAGAATGTCTGCCTTAATTTTCACTGCTTCCCAGCTCCCCCAGACCTTCATACACATAGATGCATATTATTATCCCTAATAATACAATTTTATCCATCTGGGTAAAGTGGTCCTGGGTTGGTCAAATGGCTAACCCACCCCACCTCCCCATGATCTGAGCTCTCATACACAACCTTAGAAAATAATGAAAAGAAAACACCTGGAAAACATTTAACTTCCAGAGAATAAGACTATCTAAATTCTTTTCTTATGGCTAAATACATTATATATACATATCACATCTTCTTTGCCCATTTATCAGCTGATGGACACTTGGGCTGTTTCTATAATTTGGCTACTGTAAGATAATGCTACTATAAACATCAGGTGCATGTGCCCCTCTGAATTAGTATTTTTGTATTCTTCGAATAAATAGCTAGTAATGTGATTGTGGGATTGTAGGGTAGCTCTGTTTTTAACTTTCTGAGGAACGTTCACACTGTTTTTGGCTACAACAGTTTACAATGGAATACTACTCAGTCATAACAAAGAATGAAATCTTGCCATTTGGAAAACATGAATGGAGCTAGAGCATTATTAAGCAAAATAAGTCATTTAGAGAAAGACACATACCTGCATATGATTTCACTCATATGTGGAATTTAAGAAATAAGCAAATGGGGATAAAGAGAGAGAAAGAGGAAAACCAAGAAACAGACTCTTAACTATAGAGAACAAATGGATGGTTATCAGAAGGGAAGGTGGATGGGAGGTTCAGGGGATGGGTGAAACAGGTAATGGGGATTAAAGAATAAAATTATTATGATGAGACTGAGTATTGTACAGAATTGTTGAATATATTGTACACCTGGAACTAATATAACATTGCATGTAACTAACTGGAATTTAAATAGAAATTTTAAAAAAGGTTATCTACAAATCTTTATTTTAGGTCTATAAGCATTTCCCTCACTTGTGTCCTCTCTTTGCTTTACTCTGACATAAATGGAAGTTGAGAGGTGTAAGATATAACTAGGTTGGAAATTATCCAATGTGGGACTCTGACCTTGGACCATAAACCTGATTCTTCTCTCTGTTTTGAGAACAGTTTCCTCAGCTGCAAAATGAGAATAACAACACTGTCCACTTCCCAGGATGCTTCTGAGCATCTGAGGTCATTCAGATAAATAGTAAGTGCAATGCCTGGCACATAATAAGCATAATGTTCCTTGCTCCTTCCCCGCTCCTTTTCATCTCTTCTCCTATAAATGCTTAACCAGCAATACGACATCCAGAATTAGGACCTATTAAATTATATTGTTGCTTTTCTACTTCTAAGCAGTCAAACAATCCTTATATATGAGGTGCTATGTAGCAGCCAGCACAGTGCTCTGCTTGGTGCCCTTCTCAATGAGATCAGTTTGTATTCAACCCTTTCACTACCCACCACCATTACATGTATCTGTGCATCTCATCTCCCTTGAAGCTCTGAAGTTCTAGGACATCCCAGGAAATCCACTTGGGGTAAACTCAAAGGGAAGCTTGGAATCACTTCAGGGAGGTCTGCTTTAAAATAGGAAAATCACAGGGAGTACATCTGTTAAGTCTCCATAGAGCTAGAAATGGTGTTCAGGACGGTTCCAGCTAAGGCAAGAGATGCCAAAACTGCCATCATAGCTCATGCTCACCTACTGGAAGGAAGTTAACAAGATACACCATGTCTATGTGAGGAGGTGGAAACATGCAGTCTTTTAGATTTTCTACACCTCCCCAAGCCAACTCTGAATCCTCCAATGCAAGTGACTTCCAGAACCGCCTCACTCCTTCTCTCATGGTCTTCTTATCTGTTCCATGCTCTTGTTGAATGTCCTAGGATCTCTCAAAGTTACTCAAGATGCACACAAGGGTATATAATTAGAAAACATCCCGTAAGTGCTTCAGCCAGTATGAGGATTCATTTGAGGACATTTTCTGTTGTTGGACCAAGCAGTCAACAGTCAATGGACACATTCTCCTAAGCTAAAACTCACTCAAAAGCAGCCAAATACCCTTTTAATCCAGTTCCTTCAGTTACTCAAACAATCAAATTATCTCAGATGTGATGAAATCTAATGGATGTTATAGCAAGTAAGCCTTAAACACCCTTCTCTATCAGTCATCGAAGCTAGGGCTCCATAGTCCCCTCAGTAGTTGAACTTTTAAAACTTAATTGTTTGCTTTAAACCACACTAAAATAAGGGACTAACGATAAATGTGGAGCACTGACTACATGCCTAACCAGGTAAGTTGCTTGACCCCAGCCTTCCCAACCTAAAAAAAAAAAAAGAAAGAAAGAAAGAAAAGAAAAAAAAATATGTTGTTAAAACATTAAGGACAGAGCAATTAAATCTAATGGATAAGTGAGATAATAACAATGAACCCGATTCTCCCTCTGCTTTGAGGAACAGCTATGCATCAAGCCCTGCCTTCTTACCCCATGGGCAAAAGCTAACTTGTAAACTTGGCCCCACCAGCTTCAGTTATCAGACCTCAATTTCTGCTTTAAGAACACACAAATATCAGGTCCAATAATAAGAACAAGTGTTATGGGAGAAATCAATGTTTGCTAATGCTTTCAGATCTTGATTGAAAACTGCCTGGGGGAGAACATTTTTTAATAATTATGTTTGCATTCTGTTCACGTAAATTCACTCAGTTTTCAGTGTGGTTGAGGTTCAGCTCACCCTCGTTTTTTCTATTACAGTCTACCTTGAGAAAAATCTTGCAGAAGCATGTTGAGGGTGTTGTTTTGTTATTATTACCTTTTTTTTTTTTTTGCAAAGTAGGTTTTGAGAAATTCCTTTTTCCTAGAAGATAAAAATTTGTAACTGAACTGTAGTTGACAACATCCTGTTAAAAACATATGCCCTGCCTCCAGACAAGGTAGATTTAGGCGGTCTCAGTTGACATCCCTGAAAACAGGGACAGACAACAAAATGAAAGCACAGATAGATGTGGGCAGGGACAATTATAATAAACTCAGCCAACTGTCCAATTAATATTTTTAAAGAAACAAATCTTACCAAATGCCAATGGAGCTTTCATTTCAAATCATTTGTTTAATTTCATGAGCAAATTATGGAGACGCATTTGTTTCCAAACTATTGAAACAGATTCTGGAGCCATGTTGTTTGAAGTGACTATAGCTCAGAAACATCTCTTTTCAATTAGCCCTGAAACCTCTTTCAACAGCCTTTCATAAATAGGCCAACATCAATGGCATGCTCGGATGCAGTGCGGATCTCTAATGGAAATGCACAATGGGCCTTGCGCCATGCCTGCAGGGGCAAGCATCTTCCATCTCAGACAGATCCAATGAGAAGTTTTGCCAGCTATTCTGGGTCTCTCTCACTTTTCGGTCTCAGGTTTAGCTCATCGTTAATCGATGCCTGTGCTTTTTAATTACATTGTACAGTCAGTAATGATTTGTCACTCGTTGAACCTGGGCAGTCTTCTGAGCTATCACTGATGTAAACAACTGCAAAGGGAAGGTAACCTTAACTGCCAGGACTCCACAATGCAAAAGAAAGAAATTTCTCTGTTAAAGGCAATGCTGACTTTAGAAGAAAGGAAAGAAAGGTAATATCCTCATATTGAAATTGTACCAAATACTAGAGGCCTATCTTTTCACTGTCCAGCATCCTGGACTGGAAACACCTTGGAAACACCTACCCACCAAAGGGTTTATGTAACTCTCAGGTCTTCTGTAGCACTTATCAATGATCTAAGTGATAGTAGACACTCAGGAGATATTTACTGATTGGTAAGTTTTATCTTTTTTTTTTTTCATATTGACATTTCCCTCTGGTGGATAGAAGAGAAATTCTGAAACTGACTTCATGTTCCAATAACTAGGGATGGAATGCGGCATGGCACTTGAGAATAAAAATCTTATTTTTCCATAAATGAATAACTATCCCACAATATGAGATGGCCAGTCAATATATCTCTCATTGGACAATATTCAATAAGAATATTTCACCAATCAGAATGGACACCAATTGGTAAGCCGTAGCAGTACTTCTATCAGCCCTGCCCAGAAAACAGGTCACTCATGGATGGAAAAAGAAGATCCAAGGAAAAAGGAAAATCTTTGCAAACACACGAAAATAAAAAGCTAAATTCTAAAATCTCTCACTACTACCGGTCTTCATTTTTCTTTTTTAAAGACCTTCTTTCTACCAAAATACACTATGACACAGATGCTAGATTCCTGTTGCAAAAGTAAGTAACTGGGCAATAAAAGTTCTATATTCATTTGGAAGCTGCACCTCCAACAGATTTCATCCCCCTGCTCCCAGTGCTAGCAATAAGAGGATTTACTAGTTACATGTTAATATAATGAGTGAGAGAAGCAAGATATTGGTATACCACTTCTACTATAAAATTAATAAGTAAAGGTACATTTTGTTTTACATAAGATAAATTAACAGATAATCACTGCGTCAAAATATACATCAATTGTGATCTTACAATCCCTGTAAATACGGCACCTGGGTGGCTCAGTCCGTTGAGGATATGCCTTCGGCTCAGGTCATGATCCCAGGGTCCTGGGATCGGGTCCCACATCGGCCTTCCTGCTCAGCAGAGAGTCTGCTTCTCCCTCTCCCTCTGCCAGCCACCGCTCTCCCTCCCCTGCTTGCGAGCTCTCTCACTCTCTCTCTCGTCAACTAAATAAATATCTTTTAAAAAACCCTATAAATATAGCAAGAATCTGTAGTGCCTTTAAATTAATTCACTGTTTCCATAATACACCAGAGGTACTCACACTGCAGCTGGGAAGAAAGACAAAGAAGTCTATTAGCTCACTTCATCTGAAAGATCCATCCAGTACAATGAAGTAAGAAAAAGAAGAGGTATAAAATTCATTATTTTAATATGATATGATTGCCTATGAAAAAATATGATTATCAATGAATGACAATGTGAACATCTAATAAAAGGTCATAGCAAAGCATTAGAATGCAAATATTAATTGCTTTCACATTTCAAAGAAATTACAGTTGAGAAAAAATAATTGCAAATTAACAATGAATACTGAAAATTCATAATACTGAAAAATATAAAATATCTAGAAGGAAACTTAATAATATATTTGTATAATTCCCAAATTAAGAAAAATCGGCCATAAGAAAATATCTAATTAATGGAAAGAAGCATCATACTTTGGTTAAAAAGCAGACAATACCGGAGAGATATCAATTCCTCTTTAATTTAGTCTCTGAATTTAATCCTATTTGAAATTACAATGTGGTTTTTATAGTAATGAAAATAAATCTAAAATTTTTTCAAAAGAAAAACCTGGAGGAAACTCCCAAGAATTTTTATGAAGTAGAATAATTAAAGAGGACATCTACTAAATATTAAGTTATATAGCAAAAGTATAGTGCTTCTAACACTGTGGTAGTTCCCTAAGAATTAGTAAGAGAAACACTGAGCCTCATAGAAAGCTAAGAAATAGACTGTTACATACACACAAATTTAGTTATATAAAAGCATTTCAAATTAATGGAGAAAAAATTCTGATAAATAATACTCACAAGGGGTGGTCCCGGAGAAAAAAAAATGATATTCACAAACTCAGTTAACTATTTGGAGGCAAATGTAGATCTTTATCTTAAACAAAGTAACAAAATAAATTTCAAATTGACTAAAGAGTTAAATGTAAAAACTGAAATCATAAAAAATAGGTAATAGAGTAGTCAAAAGGAACAATAAAGACACAATAATATCAATACACCTTAAATATATATTGCCAACTAAAAGAAGCCAGTCCTAACAGACTATAGATTGTAAATTCCATTTAAATGGCATTCTGGAAAAAATGAAACTATAGAGAGGGCAAACAGATCAGTGGTTGCCAGGGGTTTGCCAGGACGTTGAAAAGGTGAAGCACTAGGGTGCCTGGGTGGCTCAGTTGGTTAAGTGACTGCCTTTGGCTCAGGTCATGATCCCGGAGACCCAGGATCGAGTCCCACATCGGGGTCCCTGCTTCGGCGGGAAGCCTGCTTCTCCTTCTCTCACTCCCCCTGCTTGTGTTCCCTCTCTAGCTGTGTTTCTCTCTGTAAAAAATAAATAAAATCTTTAAAAAAAAAAAGAAAAGAAAAGAAAAGGTGAAGCACCAAGAATTTTTAAGGCTGTGAAATTACTCCATATGGTACCATTGTGGTAGATACAGGACACTGTGCATTTGTCAAAATCCATACACCACCTTAATGTGTGCAAATTAAAGTATCAATCAGAAGGGTGGAGGATCCCAGGATGGAGTGAAAGTGTAATAAAGAATCTAGCTATACTGCAGATAGTAAGACGTAACATCAGTATAGAGGTGGGGAAAAAGAAGTAAAGACCCAAGTAACTTTGGAAATGACTGGACATATATTGCTAAAGAAATGGAACTATACATAAGCACCAGCCTCCAGCTGGAAAGTTGTTTCCCACAGGGTTATGGGTTATCCCACAGAGTTATCCCCTATACAGGGGTACTAGGATTGAACAAATAAGGAAATGGACAGTGGGTGGCAGGAGGCAGGTTTCTCACTAGAGGAAAGCTGGTGTGTAGATAAACAAGGGGCTAAGGCTACAGTGAACCATATGGTTCCCACAGGTCAGCACTGGCGACATTGGTATGACCTCATGTTTAGCTATAAAAAAATAACTATAAAAATTAAATTATAATTACATAGTTTTAATTATACACATATGAATACACACAGGTTAATAAACACACTATATATCCCCTCACTCCATCAGCTGAGAGGGTCTACAATGACTCCCCAATGGCACTGAGCATACCCAGCACTCAAATCTTGGTCTCTAATATTACTCTGCAATAAAAGGAAGCAGGCTCCTTGGAGAAATGACTGATTCGAGGGCTAGAGAAGCGAATATACGAAATGAGCCTGAAGCATCTTACAGTGTCCAAAAGTAAGGCTCAACAAACAAAATGAGTAGGGGATGACAAAGGGACAAAGAAGCCAACTGAAAGCTCTGAATGGCCAAAACTGAAACAATTAGAGCAACAAAATAAATAACATGATATTGAAATTACAACCCAAGGCAGAAAATATATGTCCACAAGTCCACAGAGACACAAATAAATCAATGAATAAGGAAACACATGAAGAAATGACTAATCTCCTGTAGAGAAAAATTCCAAATAATTGTTTTAAGATTTTATTTATTTGAGAGAGAGAGAGACAGAGCACAAGCAGTGGGAAGGGGCAGAGGGAGAGGGAGAGCAGACTTTCCAATGAACAGGGAACCCCTGATGCGGGGCTCGATCCCAGAACCCTGCGATCATGACCTGAGCCAAAGGCAGATGCTTAATTGACTGAGCCACCCAGGTGCCCCACAAAAATCCAAATAATTCATTTAGACACTCTCTCCCTCAAGGAAGTGAAGCATCACTTCCAAAGATTACAAAATGGAAAAGGAGAGTGGGAGAGAATAACTTTAGAGTGGACAATCTGATGACCACTACCTTAGAAGGTGGTAACGGGCAATATAAAAAGTAATGTCACACTGATAGTATGAATCCTTGATATGATATGATACAACAGAACTTTACTTATGTGTTCTTTCTCCCCCAAACCCATAATCACAGTCTAATCATGAGACAAACAAACCATGAGAGACTCCTGACTCAGGGAAACAGAGGGTTACTGAAGGGAGGTGGGTTGGGGAATGGGGTAACCGGGTGATGCACATTGAGGAGGGCATGTGTGATCTGATGAACCCTGGGTGTTACACGCAACTAATAAATCACTGCACACTACATGAAAAACTAATTATGTACTACTATATGTTGGCTAATTGTATTTAAATAAAAAATAAAAAATAAATCTAAAAAAATCTGAAAAAATCAAACTCAAATTAATGAACACTCTACAAAATACCTGACCAATACTTATAAAAGTGTCAAGGTTATGAAAAATAATGATGGTATTAGGAACACACCAGAGGAGCCTAAGCAAGCATGATAACCAAACATAATATGGTATACTGGGTGGGATTCTGGATAAGAAAACATACATTAGGTGAAACTAGAGGAATCTGAGTAAAGTGCAGCCTTTAGTTAATAATAATGTATTGATTAATTACTTGTGACAAATATACCATAAGTAGGTAAGAAGTTAAAGTGAGTTTAGACAAATGGGAAATCCCTATACGATCTTTGCAATTTTTCTATAAAAGTATTTTTTTAAGATTTTATTTATTTATTTGACAGAGAGAAACATAGCTAGAGAGGGAACACAAGCAGGGGGAGTGAGAGAGGGAGAAGCAGGCTTCCCACTGAGCGGGGAGCCCGATGCGGGACTCGATCCCAGGACTCTGGGATCAAGACCTGAGTCAAAGGCAGACACTTAACGACTGAGCCACCCAAGTGAAGTTCTCTTTAAGCATAATGCCTCTGTAACTAAAAGATTAATAGATCTGTCCACAAAAAAATAATAACTCATAACACGATGAAAAGACAAATTAACTGAGAAGAAATTGTTCTCAACATACCCTTTAGAAAAATGTTTTAGTACCTTTATCACTTAAAGAATGCTTTTAAACCAATAAAACCAAGAGCAAACTTATAACTTAGCAATTCTCAAGGGAAATGCAAAAGCCCAGTAAGTATAGGAAAAAGGTTTAACCTTACTAAATAAAGATATACAAATAAAATCAAAGTGAGCTAGTATTAACCACAATTATTAAAAATTAAAACATACCATAGAGGGCAAAAGGAAATAGGTACAGCTGTAGGTAAAACTCTAGCTGAGCATGAAATCTAGTATGTTTCCAGAAACAAAATTTGGTCACACGTATATAGAGGTTTTAACACACAAATTCTACTTACAGAAATTCATCATAAGGAGGATACAAAATATTATCAGTAAAGATCTCCAATAACAGGGATTTAATAAAGTCAACTATTATAATACATGAAACATAAAACTGGGTGACTAATAAAAATCAGTTATGGATGAATCTTTAATATGAAAATATTTATAATGTGTAAGAAATGAAAGTAGTTATCTATTTTAAAAAATATACATGTGTAGGCAAAAGACAAACCAAAAAAATGCACTAAATAGCAATTTCCCTATGGGAAGCAGGACTGAACATGGGGGAGGACAGAAAGTCTTTTATTTTCCTAATTAAAAAATTGTACTGTTTGGGGTTGTTTGTTTGTTTGTTTCTGTTTGGGACTTTAAAGCATCCCTGTGTTGCTTTATAATTTTAAAACTAAAAAGGATGACGCTTTTACAAGCCAGTTCCCAAAAAAGTACTGTCTGAGAAATCCGAGTTTATATTTTAGGTATATGACTATAGAAAAAAGTACCTGGAAAAATATACACTGAAATGTAAACAATGTTACTTTCTACTCATAAGATTACTGAAGAGTTTTTCATGTGTTTACTAAATTTTCTAATTTTTAAGGAAATAAGCTATAAAATATTTTTTGTTAAAAAAAACCAAATCATACAGTAATTTAAAAATCTTTTTAAAATTCAAAAACAATGCATGCAAACACACTTATTTTAATATGAAATCTAGAGTACTAGAATTATCCTTGGAAAACTGAGTCTCATTTTATTTTGCTTCATGCATTCACTTATTCAAGTATTTATTGAGCCAACCTTCAAGTGAAAACCAATTTTAAAAAACAGATAAGATACCTGAGGTTAAAAAGAAATACAAAATTAAAGTTTAAAAAATCTAAGAAAAGCCCAAAGTAGAGAACGTTCTTTTTTACAAGTTACAGAATATAATTTTTTGGCTATTAAAAAGTTGTAAATTCTTGAAATTACACTTGGACCATATCTGCAGAACTGTAACATAACGGATCAGCATAATTTACTATTAATGGTAATGGAGTAAATATTTCTAAATTGTCCCGTTGCTCATGGAACAAAACGAATAAGGCGAAGTGAAGTAATGAAACCCAAAGTCATGAAAATAAAACCTATGGAGAATTCTGAACCCAGTGGTCAGATATCAGACTCACCTGCAGAGCTCTTTTTCTTTAACCAAATAGCACTGTCCCATCTCATTCCTGAGGACTTCAAGTCTCAGTGGCGGGGTCCAATACAGACATTTTCTAAAAGCTCCAAAGATTAGTCTGATATGCACCCCATCGTTGTGAATTGGGCTCTACCTAATAGATTTGATGTGCCTGACTCTGATATTCACTGAGAGAGCTAAAGAAATGTGGGTCTGTAAATGGTTATTCACTTAGTCCCCAATGTCTTTCTTTCAGTCACTAGGTAAATATGACTTTTTTCACTGGTTGCTTATGTTGCAGCATACACTGAGTTGGCTCTTTATCCAAAATTCACCATCTTCCAAAGGAAACTGCAGGATATAATAATTTTTTTTCTTTAAAAAGGAAAGTGGATGTATTTCATTGCTACAATAGAGTATACCTAGATTTGAACTACAATGATTATTAACACCTACAGAATTTCTAAGGCAATTAAATGTACTATTTGGCCATGATGCCCACAAGGTAAAAACAGCAAGAAGGAGTGCTAAATTAATGATACCAGAGCCTCTGGAAGTTACGATCCTAACATGTTTTGATATAATAGTATGATTTGAAGTAGGAACCAAATTTGTAATCTAAAGGAATTACTGAGGATAGTCACCTCTCCCAAATTAAGAAAAAAATTTTCAGCAAAATGTTACAATCCTTATCAAAGTTCAAGAACCCCTAAAAAGTGCCCCCATGTGGTTTTTCTTCCCCTACAGGAAAGTGCAGTTGTGTTTATCAAATAGTCAATAGTGGAAGAGATTTGGAATTAACTGCTTTCACCAATTTTAACTTGAGGAAATTTTCCAATTGAATGTTATCTATTCTTTTAGCTTTTTTTTTTTTAATTTATTTGAGAGACAGAGAGAATGAAAGGGAGAGAGAGCATGAGAGGGGAGAGGTCAGAGGGAGAAGTAGGCCCCCTACCCAGCAGGGAGCCCGATGCGGTACTCGATCCTGAGACTCCAGAATCATGACCTGAGCTGAAGGCAGTCGCTTAACCAACTGAGCCACCCAGGTACCCCATGAATGTTACCTATTCCTTAATCAAATCAAAATTTAGGCCCTATGGGTCAGCTGGGATCAAAACAGAAGTCTGTGTCTAATCAGCATACCAATGTTGGCTAAAATTATGCCTCTGAATGATGGTAGCTAATAGGTACACAGGGCAATTTCCTCCCAAAGGATATTAAAAAATATGTCCTGCTTTTCCGAAAGCCTTTTATTGGACTTGTTGCTCTTTGTGTATTTCAAAGAAGGTTACAAAAGGAGCTGATTTTCACACACAATTTAGTCTCCTTACCATCAAATTCTCCTATTAAGGCCTTTGAGGCAATGCTTTAGGAGCTCTGGACTTTAGTCCTCTCTAGAACGATTTAATTAGATGAGCTTGAGCACCCCTGGACATCAGTTTCTTTATCTGAAAAAAGAGAGTTGCAAATTCTCATTTCTAATACTCTTTACAGTTTTCTGTCTCTTCAGTCTCAAAAGGAGTGAGTCCTTAGTATATATAAGTAACAGAAATTAGTTTTTAAATGACCACATTAAATCACTGAACCAAGAAACGTTATTTCCTAGATTGTAGGAGCATTACAGACTTAGAAAAGTGCATTAGTCAACTACCGCTTTTTCTAATGCTGCATAACAAACCAGCCCAAACATCTGCAGCTTAAATACTATTTATCATCACACTCCTGGTGCCTGGGAATTCTCTGTAGGTGTGGGGTGGCTGGAGCAATTCTGCTGTTTTTCTCACACGGAGGCCCTAGAAGGGGAGCTATATACTGGGAGTGTGTTCTATTAATGTACAAGTTTGGAAGCCCCCAAACGGGCAGGTGGAAAGATCAATGCCTCCTAAAACTTTCACTCAAAAACTTTCATCAAAACTAGCAGATTGTCACTTGGATCTACTCCTGTTAGTCAAAATTGGTGCATGGCAAAGTTTAACCTGAATAAGGCAAGGAAGCTGACTTCCTCCACTGAGGTGAGGAGTTGGAAAGGGTGCACTTACGAAAAAATTTCTAATCTATTAAACTGACAGAGAGTCCAAAAAGAAAGGAACTCATGGAGCAAGTACCTACGTGACTTAATCCAAGGAATAATTAACATTCACTTAACAAATGTTGCAGAGGCCTTTCTATGTGCCAGGCACTAGTCTAGGGGTAACAGAACTTGCTGGCAGATCAAACACGAAGGATAAGGGAAGGGAGGGAAGGAGGAAGGGAGGAAGGGAGGAAGGGAGGAAGGGAGGAAGGGAGGAAGGGAGGAAGGGAGGAAGG
>PITA01020483.1:0-34810 GCA_004023965.1 Spilogale gracilis | reverse complement strand
GCAAATAGCTAATCACACAGTAGCATTGCCGTATTCCTGTCTGTGACTCCAGGGTATTTATTAACGGAGACCATCACATTTGAAAACCAGGGCTATTCAATGAGAATTTGAGATGAGAACGAGAGGAAAATATTTTTTAAATGGTAAGGGAAATAGGAAAGAAGAGGAACAGTGGCAGGCAGTAGTGATCCCCCCCCACGACTGAAACTAGAGGTCCTGGTGCTGCTTCCCCACCTTTGTCCCTCTGCAGTAAGAAGTGTCCCTGCGTGGCACACTCTAGTGGAAAAGAGAAAGACAGATAAGTGAGTGATATTATTGGATCGGGAGCCTTGGATTTCACATATAAACATTTGTGAAATTCTGTTATATTCAGTACCAAGTGAATATCTGTTTTCCAATTCATCAAGACTCCCTACTAATATGGCAGAGCACTGCCCTGGAGCCGAGCAGTGCCAAGGAGAAAAGCACCGTCTCCCAGCCAGTGTTTGTGAGCTGAAGCACTGTAACAGGCAGCCTCTAGAAATATCTGCACGCCAAGGAGCGTTTGGAAACTGCCTTCCTGGTCAGTCATGGTTTGCGCCTATTTCCCTGTGGCTTAAAATCTCTACCAGGTCCCTGAAACAATATAGTAGAAGCTAAGCATATTGGCTAATGCAGAAAAGAAAGGTCATTTAGGTTCTACAGCTAACTGTCCAGTGCCTACTTCACCAACAAGTTTCTTTTTTTTTTCTTTTTTAAAGATTTTATTTATTTAAAAACCTTTTTTTTTTGTCAGAGAGGGAAAGAAAACACAAGCAGGGGGAGCTGCAGGCAGGAGAAGCAGGCTCCCTGTGGAGCAAGGAGCCTGATGTGGGACTCCATCCCAGGACCTGATCATGACCCGAGCTGAATGAAGGTAGACCTTTAACCGACTGAGCCACCCAGGTGTCCCTGTCAAGGAGTTTCTAAGGAGGTTAACATTTGCATATAGTGTCTTCCATCGATGGGTTCCATGTAGCTTTGTGCCTTGACGCTACTGTTGTCTAAGCTGTGTATCAGCCTTGCCAGCTCCCGTTCCAAAGCTGGCCTATCCATTCTTTTTTTTTTTTTTTTTTTTTAAGATTTTATTTATTTGACAGAGAGAAACACACCAGAGAGGGGAACACAAGCAGGGGGAGTGAGAGAGGGAGAAGCAGGCTTCCCGCCAAGCAGGGAGCCCGATGTGGGACTCGATCCCGGGACTCCAGGGTGATGACCTGAGCCAAAGGTAGACACTTAATTACTGAGCCGAGATCATGACCCGAGCCGAAGGCAGTTGCCCAACCAACTGAGCCACCCAGGGGTCCCTGGCCTATCCATTCTTAAATGGGCTCCTTTCAGTCCACAGACTGCTGCACGGTACTTGGTATGGCTATTTGTACACCGTTCTAGATGCAGGTAAACCACAAAAGTTGCATAAAAATAGATAAATGGAAAAAATGGCCAAAGCAATTTGCTGGTAATTATATATGATAATAAAATTCTCTTTGTAGCTTTATCTTACCATGTCTCTTATAAAAGGCAGTGCTCATGTGCTTATTCATTGATTCTTTCACTCATGCATGCTTCTATTGGAACATCCCTCCATTCAGTGCGAGGTGTCAAGGATACTGAAGTAAGCCCCCCTGCCTTTGAAAAGCTTCAGTTATAGCTAATGAAATAAACCATATTGTTTTGATTTTTCTAATACATTTCAGATGGTATAGATAAAAGTAGAAATAGCCCAAAATATCTAAAATCCTTCCATAACAGAAAGTGAATTTTACTTCTTCTGTTATTAAAGGACCTCTCAGATGGTTCCTTTTCTCTCTGAGTCTTTTTGAAAACTGAAAACCAAATGAAGTTGATAGAACGTACCACAGCATTCACAAATATCCCCCCAGAATGACTCAGGTTCCTTCATAACAATGAACTCACGAATCTTCCTTTCTTTTCCAAGGTTATTTATTTATTTATTTATTTATCATTCATTCATTCATCCATTCATTCATTCATTTAGATTCTGTTTATTTATTTGACAAAGAAAAACACAGCCAAAGAGGGAACACAAGCAGCAGGAGTGAGAGAGGGAGAAGCAGGCTTCTCACCGAGCAGGGAGCCCGATGCGGGCCTTGATCCTGGGACTCCAGGGTGATGACCTGAGCCAAAGGTAGACACTTAATGATTGAGCCATCCAGGCGCCCCTTAAAGTTTTTTATAATAATGGATTAATTTGTTGGGTATTAGGGTTTGACTTTAGCCATTCTTTTGCTAGAAAAACTATCATTTTTTCCCTACTGAATGCAAAATAATAATAATGCAACCATCACCAAAGGTAAAATGAAGCTAGAAAGCTGAGTAAAGGGAAAAAACATTAAACATTTAATAAAGAAAAAATATTGATTAAAGATGCATTCTAATGTATGCTGTCTTTGTCTCCCACTAGGAAGTTCACTTCTTTTTATATTTTTTTCTCACAAAGAGCCTATTACGGTCAAAGTGTCTGCCTTTGGCTCAGGTCGTGATCCCAGGGCCCTGGGATTGAGCCCCGCATCGGGCTCCCTGCTCAGCGGGAGGCCTGCTTCTCTCCCCCCGCCCCCCACTTATGTTCCCTCTCACTGTGTCGCTCTCTGTCAAATAAATAAATAAAATCTTAAAAAAAAGAAAGAAACAGAGTTGTGGTATTTGAAAATATTTTTAACTTCAAAAATACCTCCCTTCAACTTAAATATTGAAGAGATAGTAATCCACTGCTTACTCGAGAACATTCACTTACTTACTGAGAGTATTCCTGGCCAAAAGCAAGTTCACTGTAACTATTGCCTTGAGATACTGGTCAGTGAACTACAAGGATATCCACGTTAAACAGGATCTGTTTTGTTTGTTTTTTTTTTTTTTCCTGTGGGAGCAGATAATGTTTCATAGTCACAACCAAAATGACTGATGTTAACCAAATAAATCAGAAGGTCACACCTAACGCTGAAGCTAATGTTTGACTGTGTTACTCTATTTCAGAGCCTTTGTTCAGAGACAGGCCAACTTTCCTTACAGAGAGACCCCTAGGATATTCGTGTATAGTGCATCTGGTATACCCCCAGGAGGTAATAAAAGAACATGTCCTGTAGAGCATGTTCTCTGCTATAATTTGATGTAGCAATAATAGACTATACTATTACTCTATAACTACTACTTGCAAACCACTAATATCATTCGCAGTTGGGGGTGGGAGGGAGAAGAATAGCATTTATATATCATTTATAACTGTGTAAGCTTATGTTTGAGAAAATTCACTTTCTAAATCTGTTTTGAAATAAATTCACAAAACTCAATGAATGAAAAATATCTTTTGTACACAAATTTAAGAATTTTTTAAAAGCCCATTTATATCTGGAGCTCTCTTGTATTTGCCTGGGTTTGGTTTGTTTTTGAATATAAACAGACTAGTGTCAAATAGAAGTTAAACTAGAGACTGTCACCCCAAAGATAAGGCTTCTCTATTAAATTGTAATCCTGAATTTACCACTGTTTAATTGTGATTTTGAGATTGAGGACATGATCACCCTTGTTCTCAGTCCCTCCATCAGGAAAATGGGACTGATCCTTTTACGTGGTATTGTAGGTGTAGATAAATATATAGGGAAGGTACACACACACACACACACACACAAACACAAAGGATATGTAGGGAGAAATCAATCTTTCAATAACTCAGTCATGTTCTAAATGACATAGAGGACTTCCTTTCTAAAGGAACTCTAGTATTAATCTCTTTGTGAATTAAAGAATATTTTTATAATAAAAATGATCATCTTTAAGTACCAGTTCTTAAATTCAAAGGGTTCCACATAAGAGTTTTTCTGAGACTATTGTGCTCAGGTTACTTTCTTAAATTTGTGTTAGTAATTTAAATTAATACCTGATAGTTAACAAACAATATTTAGGGCCTATTATATTCAATGAGTAGGCACAAAACATTAGTGTAGGTCTACTTATAGTAATAAAAAAATATAATATACAATTGGATAAATCTCAAAAAGAGCATGTTTACTTTTTGCATTATCATTAGCTTTAAAATGCATCATTATAACCACATATTTCACATGTCTTTTGTTTTTAAGATTTTATTTATTTGAGAGAGAGCACACACATGAGTGAGAGGGAAGAGTAGAGGGAGAAGGAGAAGCAGACTCCCCGCGGAGCAGAGAGCCCGACATGGGGCTCGATCCCAGGACACTGAGGTCATGACCTGAGTCGGAGGCAGACACTTAACCAACTGAGCCACCCAGGCACCTCTCATACATGCCATCTTAAAGTACTTTCCCATATAAATAGAGAAAGGAGTATCTACCTAAGTTCCCTTCCAGTTTGTCCACACAAATTTGGGAGCAAAGTCCCTCAGATTCTTTAGCTTTTAAAATTACATACTCAAACAGAAAATGTGTGATTCTAAACTGTGGCTATATAGTTCTCTACGAAGGGAACATCCTTGAAACACATTACATCTTTGCCCAACTGAAACAACAACGATGCTGATGATGGGATTGGAGCATTTACCTCAGCTAGGTACCTTTTCTAGGTGCTTCCTAGGTATTATCTCATTTAATCCTCACAGCATCAGGACGTCTGTTCCCAACCTTTCATAGGTGGTGAGACTGAGTCTCAGGCAGACGAAGTGATGGAGCCAGGGTACGAAGCCAGGCAGTCTGACCCCAGAGCCTGCCGGTGTCCGCACTATTCCCACTGCCTCATTGCAGTTCCATCTTCTCACTGAAGCATCTGGATCATGTGAACTCTAGTCCTTATACATTTCTATGTAAAGCTCAGGGGAGGGTTGGGGGGCTATGCTGAGGCACACTGTGGAAAGGATCTGGGCTTGGGCCTCCTTGAGCTGGTGTCCGTTTTGCACTGATCGTGGCTTACTCTGGTAACACTGGCTATCGCTAACCCTGCTATCACTAAGGAAAGGGCAAAACCAGGCTAACAAAGTACCACGGTAGAGAGAACTTGGATGTGTCATTGGCTAAGTTTCAATTCTGAGTGATCCTAGGCAAGCTATTTGATCTGAGCCTGGTGTTTAAAAGGGGGCTATAGGGGCGCCTGGGTGGCTCAGTTGGTTAAGCGACTGCCTTCAGCTCAGGTCATGATCCCCGAGACCCGGGATTGAGCCCCACATCGGGCTCCCTGGTCGGCAGGAAGCCTGCTTCTCCCTCTCTCCCTCTCTCTCTCACTCCCCCTGCTTGTGTGCTTGTGTTCCTTCTCTGGCTGTGTTTCTCTCTGTCAAATAAACAAAATCTTTTCAATAAATGAATGAATGAATGAATGAATGAATGAATGAATGAATGAATAAATAAATAAATAAATAAATAAATAAATAAAAGGGGGCTATAACGGCTAACAGTTAAATGCCTTACCATCATACAGCTACACTGGGAAAGAGCTGGGGCTCAAATGCAGGAAATCTGACCCTGGAGCAGGAGGGTTTTGCTATAAAGGACCAGACAGTAAATATTTTAGGTTTTGCAGGCCATTCTCTCTGCTGCAGCAACTCACCTCTGCCATTGAAGCATAAGGTGGCCAAAGGCAGTAGCTAAACAAATGGGCACCGCCAAGTTCCAACAAAACTTTGTAGGAGCAGCCACAGGGTTGAATTTGGCCCATGGGCTGTGCCTAAGTCCTGTTTCTCTCTCAATGCTGCTCTCTTGGCATGTAAGTGAAGCACATTCTACACCCACTTTTCTGGAAATACTAGGGAGTGGTGTCCTCCTTCGAAATCCCCACTGTGCTAAAGGGCGACAGGCAACAAAGGGTGTGTGTCACAAAGATGCTCAATAAAATGGATTTTGGTTTTATTATTTTAATGAATTTCTTAGATTACAGTGACCTTGGGCATATATTAGATTTGTAATAAGGTGATAGATGATAATGTGTTAGATAATGTGATAATATTCTCCTAAGTATAGGAGAGTAAGGACAGCTTCACTCTTGCAGAATTTCCAACAGTCTCTAAATATAAGCAAAGCAGATACATGCAGATTTTCAGTCCCTGTTATGGCTGGACGACTCCCGGGGTGCTGTTTTGACCCATGTCCTTCTTGCTGGTACACTTGATTAAGCCACTGCTTTAGCCTTGACACTCGATAAAATGTGAAGAGGATATACGTGACCTCCTAGGATTGAATCATCTTACATGGCCACCCATCTTTGCTCTTGGTTTCACTCAGCCCTCTTTCCTCTCTTTCCTTCTTCTTAGTCTACCCTTGGTAGACCAGGAAGCCCAAAGGCTGTGCAGTAGTGACCACCATATCCCCAAGACCTAGCACAGCCTGGCACACAGCCACATGTCCAATCATCGCTTGAATGGATGAATGAATGAACCAACATATCCATGAACGTTGCTGAATCATCTAGTCCATCAGATCATTGCCTCTTGCCTACGGGGTACAGATGTTGATAGTAGTACTAGTGAACTGGGTTCCAGAAGAACGTTTTTAGTGCTTGTTCGTAGTGTGTCTTTTAAAAAAACAACAAAACTCTGACTCTTCAGTAAGGCTTTCTACATTACTGAAGAAAGCAGCAGTGACATTTGAGAAGGGTCCAGGTCTTAAAAAACAGATGCCAGCAATTTTCCCATGCCACGTAGCAAAGAGGTCTGAATTTAAATGAAGCACTTCTGTAGCTTGGCAGATCCTTAGGCTGATTTCAGAAGTTGTGTTTGTGGGACCCACACCTGTTGGCTTGCCTGGGAGGACACATCAGTTGAGGAAAGAATTCATCTGATAGCGGTGTGGTAGTAGTTTCTTGGTTTGAGGAATTAAATGGAGAGAATTTCAGGCAAATGAAATGAGTAGTTTGGTGTCGGAGATACCTTGGGCCGTGAAGGATGTGCTGCATTTCTCAGTCTGGGCGACTTTGACAGGAAGAGCCCCGTGAAGAAGCCAAGTCATGCCAGGAGGGGCAAGTATAAAATAACAACTTCTTACTATTTAATTAATACCTGCCATGTGCAAGTATATAATCTGGTTATCACTTCAAGATAGACTTGGGGAGCCTGGGTGTCTCAGTTGGTGAAGCGCCTTCCTTGGGTCAGGTCATGATCTCAGGGTCCTGGGATCGAGTTCTGCGTCGGGCTCCCTGCTCAGCGGGGAGCCTTCTCTGTCTGTCTGTCTCTCTCTCTCAAATGAATAGATAAGATCTTTAGGGGAACAAAATAGACACGATCTGGAATTCTCAACAGGGAGCAATTCTGCCTGCCCCCCCAGGGGACATTTTGGGTGGTTGCATGAGGGAGGGGGATGGGCATCCAGTTGGTGGAGGTCGGGGTGCTAGGACATGGTACAGTGCCCTGGGCAGCATCCTGCAACAAAGAATTATCACATCCCAAATGAGAAACTTTGGATTAAAGGGTACCAGAGATCCCTTTGCAGCTCAGATTCTGGGACTTTATGAAATAAGATGATCTGTGTGAAAGAATTTTAAAAATTGCAGAACACAACATACTATTATATGATATAAAAGCATTACTGCTTCTCCTTAGTCCTTTTCATGTGTCTGCCAGTCAGCCTTTCCCTTGCCAGACCCCTCAAAGGTTTGGGGCAAAGGAGCCAAGATAAGGGGTGAGACTAGAAGTCTCTTCTGTGGCTTGTTTACAGTTTGGGAAAACATTAATCCAGGAGAAGGATGTGTGCCAACTTTGTGGGATTCATTTTTTTTAGCATTGTTCCATCAACCTGTTGAGAAAAAATATACAAGCATGTAACTCCTATTTAAAGGGAACTGGGGTGCCTGGGTGGCTCAGTCATAAAGCCTCCACCTTCAGCTCAGGTGATGATCCCAGAACCCCAGGATTGAGTCCCACATCCCGCTCCCTGCTCTGCAGGAAGCCTGCTTCTCCCTCTCACTCCCCCTGCTCACATTCCCTCTCTAGCCTAGTTTCTCTCTGTCAAATAAATAAAATATTAAAAAATAAATAAATAAAGGGAACCTGTAAGAGATTCTTAACAGGTATTTTTGGGCTACCAAACACCCGTAGAAAACTCACTCCCCTCGCAAAGCGGGTGGCTTTTCCTCGGGATATACAGCCAGCTCCCCTGGGAACTCACAGCGAAATGCCTCATTTTTGGTGATGTGTTGATAAAAATGCCTGGGAAAAGTGAGTCTCTTGGCTTTTGCATCTGTTTATCAAACACAGTCATTCACTGAATCGTGTGTTTTGCCACAACCAAATCTGTACAAGCATCAACACAGTTTTAAGACCCTTGGAGAATTAACTCTTCTCAGATTAGCCGGGAGCTGACAGAGATATAGGCCAGAATATTCTATTCTACTGTCTCTTTATCCTTTTGGGATTTTACCTAAATAAGTGAGAGTCACAGAAGGATTTTTATGTGTTGCAAGGACCAGGCCTTCAAATAGCATGAGGTTGTTGGGGTAGGTGGGGAACCTGTGCTAGAATTTTGAGCTTTGGGCCTCCAGGTAAATTCCAAGCAGTCTGCCTCCATTTTGAGTGGAACTCCTTTAGCGCTTTCCAGACTCTGAAGTAACAGGGATGTCCCAGTGCCAGAGGCCTGCCCAGTGGTGGGAGTGTTCTCGGCTGTTTGCTCTAATGGGTGGGGTAATGTGGGCCCAGGGCAATACGATAATGACTCAGGGTGAGGCCAAACCCTGGAAGCTTTCTGCAGAAGCTGGCCTTTGGTATTTTCCCCCTCTTGATCTGTGGCATTAAATGTTACTTAATCCTGGAACCAATCCTCTGAACTAGAACCATCCAGGACCAACGGGCATGGAGCTGAGATAATTTGCCTCATACGACAGTGGGACAGTCATGATTTGAACTCCTCTATTTCTTTGATTCCAAAGTCTTCACTCTTCCAGAATCTTCCAGGAAAGACAAAAATTTTGTGGTACAAATAAGGGACATCAAAATAGAAATCTAACCACAGACACAGAATTACCTCTTGGATAAAGACATTCTAGAACCTTCTGCTGAACTAAGTTCCAGCTGGTGCTGGAAGACGCTGCTTACCACTGTAAATGATCTTCAAATTGCAGTGTCCATCCGTCAGCAAAGAAGACTCTCCCGTGAATTCCAGAATGCATGTTAATCTCAGGTACATGACGGACGTGCACGCACACACATGCGCGCGCACACACACACACACACACACATCCCTACAGCTGTGAACCAGAGTTAAGTAGTAGTTTGGATAATTCTAGAGTATACTCACGCTGTTTTTAATCCTAGGTAAAGACTGCTAGGCAAACACAGGAAATATTTTCCCAGTATAGTGGTATTCCTTGCCCTCCAAAATGTCCCAGTTCAAAGTTAAAATCCTCCTGAAAGATACTCTGAACCACTACTAAGAAGAGAATTTAAATCTTGGATTTATGTCTGCTTTAAGTCTGAGTTAGCACTGAAATTTTATTTTACCCTGACAAGCTCAAACTTGCCCTAAAACAAAGACAACAAAAACTTTAGCCAATAGTTCCAAACGACAGCTGGATTTGAAAATATATTCCACACTGTTCTACATGCCGAGCTGCGTAAATGTTTCACGTGTATTGCCACGTTTGTAAGCCAGCAGCCTTCAGGGAGGACAGAGCATTTTTAGCATGTGCAAGAACTGTGTCGTGTTGGGACGGCCCTGCCTCAGGGGCCCTGGCATCCGCACGGATGACTAGACCTTTTGCATCCAGCGCAAGTCTCTTCAGGTTCCTTCTGGAAAGGCCTCTGCAAACTGCTGTAGCCAAAGTTTCAGTACAAAACAGGCTTAACGCTTGGATGCCTGCACCACATTGCCAGTGGAGAATTACACTGCCAGACGGCTTACCTGCTAAGAATGGAATCTGGGAGACTCTCCTACACCAGTCCACGCCAGAACGCGCGGGCTAGGCTTCCCATACTGACTGCCTGGAGGTTGGCTGGGAGAAGCACTTGTTTCCCAGCACACACGAGACTCCTCCAGAGGAGCAAGATTCTCACCTCAAGTTTAAATATACTTTTTCCCCCCTAAGTTCAAATTTCTTCTGCTAACAGTTTTTTGGGTTGTTTTTTTTTTTAAGATTTGTTTGACAGAGAGAGACAGAGCAAGAGAGGGAACACAAGCAGGGGGAGTGGGAGAGGGAGAAGCAGGCTTCCTGCTGAGTGGGGAGCCCGACGCAGGGCTGTATCCCAGGACTCTGGGGCCACGACCTGAGCCAAAGGCAGATGCCCAGTAACTGAGCCAATGACTCAAAGATCAGCTCTGAGACTCATGAACTGAGAATATGCTTAATTTCTCTGTGCCTCAGTTTCCTTCTTGGTAAGGTGGAGAGTGGAATAATATCCCATGCAGACTCAGTAAGGATTGGGGCAATTTAATGCATTTTATCAAGAGTTTCTCACACTGCCTGGCACATAATGGGCTTTCAGTAAACATTAGCTATTATTGTCACCATTTTAAAGATGAGAATATTGAGGCTTAAGAGGTTAAGTGGTTTTTCCCACAGTTCACAACTGGTAAGCAGAGGAGCCAAGTTTTGGCCCTAGGTCTCTGCTGGGCAGCCTAATCAGACTATCCAATCTACTTTAAAACTATCTTATATTGGGGTACCTGGGTGGCTCAGTGGGTTAAACGTCCGACTCTTGATTTCGGCCCAGGTCATGATCTCAGGGTCCTGAAATTGAGCCTCACACTGGGCTCAGCGGTGGGGTCAGCTTGAGATTCTTTCCCTCTGTCCCTCCCTCCATCCTCTCTCTCTTTCTCTCCCTCCCTCCTTCTCCCCTAAGATAAATAAATGGAATCTTAAAGGAAAAAAAAAATCTTATATTGAGTGGATAATTCTGTGCCATTTATCCAAATTGTTGTTCTTGTTCTTTACTCACAGACAAAGTTCAGCTTATGAAGTGTACTTACTACTCATTGTGTCCACACCTCACTATAAGAATCTCGTTACTCAAAAGATGGTATTTTTACTACTCAGACACCCCCCCATACACTTTCATCCTTCCAAAAAGGGTATTCTAAACTAACTTTTTAAAAGCACAATAATGATGGCAGCTTTGCTTTTAACTTGAGAAACGATAGCCTTATTAGAAACAAATTTTTTTTTTAAGATTTTATTTGTCAGAGAGAGAGAGACAGAGCGAGAGTGAGAGCACAAGCAGGGGGAACGGCAGGCAGAGAGAGAAGCAGGCTCCCTGCTGAGCAAGGAGCCCGATGCGAGACCCGATCCCACAACCCTGGGATCATGACCTGACCGTAAGGCACCTGCTTAACCAACTGAGCCACCCAGGTGTCCCACAAATTGTTAATAATATTGAGGTACAGCTCTTTTGAAGCAGTCTCTGGTCATTGAGCACAAATACAAATTCCCTTAATTCTCAGCATAAAAATTCTCTAGTTCCATTAACTCCAAGGTAGGCTCTGTGAGAACAAGGTCTACCCGTATCTGGCACATAGTAGATGCTCAGTAAATATTTGCAGAATGAAGGAATATAAATGAACTTCTGTGTGTCTCTTTAAGAAATGATTTGGGGTGCCTGGGTGGCTCAGTCAGTTAAGCGCCTACCTGCTGCTCAGCTCATGCTCTCAGGGTTCTGGGATCTGGCCGCACGTTGGGCTCCCTGCTCAGCAAGGACTCTGCTTCTCCTTCTGCCTCTGCCCCTGCCCCTGCTTGTGCTCTCTCACTCACTCTCTCAAATAAATAAATGAAATCTTTAAAAAAAATTATTATTGTGCACATGCAAGTGTTGGATGCTGAGCCAGCCACCTTCAGCAGCTGCCTCTTCCTCCAGGTCTCATAAATTTGACTGCACATTTAAATGGCAAACAGCTTAGACTGGTGGTGGGGAGGCAGATCAAGAAGACTGTCTTTGAAATATATTAGAACTTAAAAACTGATCCTGAAATGAAGTCGTTGCTCAGCATAGGAAACTGAGGAAAAAGTGACCGTAATGCTTAGCGGTAGCAATCTGTGCCACTTGCTCCCGTGGCCGTTGCCCGTGGCGGTCCTGAGCAGAGGTCAGCACACTTGGTCTGTACCCCACCAGACAGGAAATATTTTAGGCTTTGCGGGCCATATAATCTCTGAACGATTTGACTCTGCCATTGTACTACAAAAGCAACCATAGATGATATTTTATTTTAAGGGTATGGCTGGGTTCTGATAAAAATCTTATTTATAAAAACAAATAGCAGGCTGTGCTTGGCCCATGGTCATGGTCGCCAGGCCCTTGGTCTGAGGCTTGTCTGATTGTGAGAAGTTAGGTATTCTGCTACATCTCCGAGAGAAGGGTCATATTAGCTGTATAGTGCCTTTTTTTTCTTTATTACATTATGTTATTTTTTCAGTGTTCCATGATTCATTGTTTATGGTATAGCGCCCTTTTTTAAGGCATTACATAAATCATATATCTCTTTTATATATCTTTTTTTAAAGATTTTCTTTATTTATTTGATAGAGAGAAACACAGCTAGAGAGGGAACACAAGCAGAGGGACTGAGAGAGGGAGAAGCAGGCTTCCCGCCAAGCAGGCAGCCCAATGTGGGGCTCCATCTTGGGTCTCCAGGATCATGACCTGAGCCGAAAGCAGTCGCTTAACCAACTGAGTCACCTAGGTCCCCCATTTTTTTTTTTTTTAGGATTTTATTTATTTATTTGACAGATCACAAATAGAGAGGCAGACAGAGAGAGTGGAGGAAGCAGGCTCCCTGCTGAGCAGAGAGCTCGATGTGGGCCTTGATCCCAGGACCCTGAGATCATGACCTGAGCTGAAGGCAGAGGCTTCAAAACACTGAGTCACCCAGGTGCCCCTCTTTTATATATCTAACCCTTAGCCTTAAAAATCCATTGAGCAGTACACCATATAATTTAATTTAGTATGTTAGACATAAAGATAAAGAAAATGGAATTTGTAGATAAGATTTTCTTGAATGTGTCAAACCTCGTTATGCCATTTTTTTTAATGGCCTCTAATGAAATCCTAATTTTATGGGATTTTATTTTTGTCCCTTTTGCATCTCTGAGCTTTCTCACTTATCTTTTGGAGTTTTTTTTAAATTGTAGTAAAATATACATAACAAAATGAACCATTTTAACTATTTTTAAGCTGTTTTTAAGTAGCATTAAGTACATTCACGTTGTTATGTAACCGTCACTGGTGTCCACCTCTAGAACTTTCTCATCATCCCTAATTGAAACTCCATGGACACTAATGCTCCCTTCTCTCCTTCCCCATCTCCAGGCAACCATGATTCTACTTTCTATCTCCATGAATTTGTCTATCTAGGTACTTCATGTAAGTGGAATCATACAGTATTTGGCCTTTTGTGTCTGGATTATTTCACTTAGCATAATGTCTTCATGGTGTCTCCAAACTGTAACATGTGTCCTAATCCCCTTCCTTTTTAAGGCTGAGTCACACTCCCCTGAGTATATATACCACATTTTGTTTGGCCTTCCATGCATCTAATGGACATTTGGGCTGTTTCCACTTCTTGACCATTGGGAAAAATACGGTTAGGATCATTCGTGTACAAATACTTCATTGAGTCCTTGTTTTCAGTTCTTTTGGATATGTAATCAATAGTGGAATTGTTGGATCATACGATAATTTAGGTTTAAGCTTTTGAGAACAACCATATTGTTTTCCACAGTAGACGAACCACTTTATATTCTTTCCAGCAATGTGAAAGAGTTCCAATTTTCTTCACATTCTTGCTAATGCTTGTTTTGTATTTATAATCATCATGCTAATGAAGCATGAATTAGTATCTCACTGTGGTGCTCATTTATTTTTATGTTAGTCTTCTTAGTCAGTGTAAAATACAGTTCATTTAGACACAACATTCGTCAATGTCTGGTGCAAATTAGCGTGCGTGTGTTTTTGTGTGTTTGCTTCCTCTCCTAGTTCCAAAATTATGTGAGATGACCTCCAGGAACATATGAGCAATAAGATGAATAATAAATAGCTAAGCTCATGACACTGGGTTTATAAGACTAAAAAAATGAAACTATAGCCAAAATTAGATAAACTTGAGACTGTGTCCTAATGTCTTCAACAATTAAAAGAAGTGATTATACTACTGACCCCAGCAGATTTCAGACTGAATGCAAACAAAAATTTTGATAAAATTAATAGAGTTGCAACTGGAAATGACTCCCATAGCGACCCTTAAAAGACTTCTCTTGGTGTAAAATGGTAATTTCAGAGTAAAATTAAGAAAACACGAAGTCAACTCTGGTCATCTCAGCAGAGCAATAAGGTGTTTTCCTTTGGACTTTAGTTCATGTTTTATGTAGCACAACATGTAAGATCTTGAATTGCCTCATACATGTTTATGTATGTCCTGGCATTTCCTTTCAAGGTCACAGATTAAAAACACATATATGTTCATACAAATAGTCTCCCTAAGAATATACCTTTATCTCCCTTTTGGAAAGAAGGGATGAGCTTCATGTTCATATCTAATATTGAAATTTCTGTTCAATGAGAAAATACAAGAACATATATGTCATTTTCAAATTTATAATAAGAAAAAAAGACTTCAAGAGAAGTGGGTATGTTGTCAAACCAGTCTCAAGCACTTAAAGAGCAAAAGAAATACAAAATAGGAATAGAAGCCATATGAAACAGATGTTTTTAAAGAACTGAGAAAGTGTCAAAATCACCCTTAAATTGAAAGACTTGGTCTAGGGACACCTGGGCAGCTCAGTCGGTTAAGTGGCTGCCTTCAGTTCAGGTCATGATCCCAAAGTCTAGGGATCAAGCCCCGCATTGGGCTCCTTACGCAGCAGGGAATCTGCTTCTCCCTCTCCCTTTCTCTCTCTCTCTCTCTCTGACAAATAAACAAATAAAATCTTAAAACAAAACAAAACAAAACAATCTGGCTCCAGGGGCCACTCAGTTCCCCACAAAATTGTACTGCCCCTTGGTGTTACAGCAGATGAACCAAGGAAGTACTTGTTTAGATAGCTGGCAAATAAACATCTCAGGTTTCTCTCGTGTCCCTGCAATTTCGTGTGTGTATGTATGTGTGTGTGTGTGTGTGTGTGTGTGTGTGTATGTGTGTTTTCTTTAGACTATCAAACTTACCTTAATTATTCTTGAAATTTCCCTTAATATTCTATACAGTTCCTATTGGTAAATTTTTACAGATCATGCTTCAGATTCCAATTGAATGGTGAAACTTTATGCCATTAAAAAATATGTTTTTACAAAGAGTTTTTAATAATGTGGAGGAATGCATATGGAATGAAGCAAAGTAGCAAGATGTAAATTTGTTGGAAGCCAGGTTCCACCCCCCACCCCCACCCCCAAAATCCTATGAAAAAAAACAAAAGATGGGACAGTTTAATTATGGCTATCATTGGGTGGGAATAATAGGAATGATTTCTTTTCCTGCTTCTTAATTTTCCATAATATTTACCCAAATACTTTTATAGCCCAAAAAATAAGATAAACTTCATTTTTAAAGGACCTTTTTATAAAAGCAGAGCACAAAGCTCCTAATGATAACCTTATTGTATATTTAAAATCATCTCCACAGAGCCCCATACTATATGAGTGAAGGTAACATGGTTTAGACTTGCACTGTTGTATATGGATTTTTTTTAAAGATTTATTTATTTGAGAGAGAGAGCATGCGCACAAGTGGGGGGAGGGACAGAGGGAGAGAATCTCAAGCAGACTCCCCACTGAGTGTGGAGCCCAATGCAGGCTAGATCCCACAACCCTGAGATCATGACCTGAGCTGAAATCAAGAGTAGGATGTTTAACCAACTCAGCCACCTAGGCGCCCCGTGGCTATTTAATTTTAAGTTACCTAAAATGAAATAAAATAAAAAACTCAGTTCAATAGTTACACTAGCCCCATTTTAAATGTTCAGTAGCCACAAGTGGCTCATTAGACAGCTTTCCCATCCTCACAGAAAGTTCTGTTGCACAGCACTGCTTTCAAAGAGAGAACATGGAATCTGGAACCAGGTGACCTGGAATCAAATCCTGGTAGGAGATGACTCTTGGTTATATGAAATGGACTCAACCTCTCTGAACCTACAGATTAGGAGTAATAATAATACCACTTTCCATCTAAGGAGATTAAGGGAATCAAGTAAAATAATGCATGTGACAGTTCTCCAAAAACCGTACTGTGGCTCACCAGATAGTAGCTGCTTCACAAAACCCCCAGTTGAACTTAATCTCTGTGGAATGATTCCCAATCCATGCATGGTTCCTACCCAGACACGGTAAAAATCAGTCTTACCAGGTCTTACCACAGTTTCCTCTGCCAAGTCCTTGGCAATGTGGATGTTCCATTTCTCTCTTGTGAAAAGCTTCAGCACACAGCTCTATTTATCTTGTCGAATAACATGTCCTCAACATTTTCCTTGACAACTTAAATACACTGCTGTATTTCTGTTCCTAAAGGGACAAAACTGTCTTTAAAAAGAAAGCAAAGAAAGAGCCTTGGTCTGCCCAAGAAATACATGGGGTAAAATGCTATAACTAAAAGGAAATCAAACTGAGTCGACAGTGCAGGAGTTGAGCAAAAGATGTTCCCATTTGCTGCAAGAATGTGAGGCTTTCACTCACAATTATAACAGGTTCACTGTGCTTCACAGCTGTTTGATTAAGCGGAAGTACTTGCTCATTCTGATTTTTTTCCGAGTCACTTCTGGTTTTTCCTGCAAAACAACTTGACTAATTTAGATTCTGTTCAAGCTGCTGTATTTATCTCTCATCTAACCACCTGCTAGTTAAGCGTGAGTCCATGTCTTAAAAGAATGAAGTAGCCACGTTGAGTCTCGACGCGGTGCAGACTCCACGCTCACCCTGCCTCCTTCTGCCTCCCCCCAGGTATCCTGCAGCCGTGGATGCCTTTGACATTATGACCGCAGAGGATTCCGCCGCAGCCATGAGCAGCGACTCGGCCGCTGCGTCCTCCGCCAAGGTGCCGGAGGGCGTGGCCGGCGCGCCCAACGAGGCGGCGCTGCTGGCGCTGATGGAGCGCACGGGCTACAGCATGGTGCAGGAGAACGGGCAGCGCAAGTACGGCGGCCCGCCGCCCGGCTGGGAGGGCCCACACCCACAGCGGGGCTGTGAGGTCTTCGTGGGCAAGATCCCGCGCGACGTGTACGAGGACGAGCTGGTGCCGGTGTTCGAGGCGGTGGGCCGCATCTACGAGCTGCGCCTCATGATGGACTTTGACGGCAAGAACCGCGGCTACGCCTTCGTCATGTACTGCCACAAGCACGAGGCAAAGCGCGCCGTGCGCGAGCTCAACAACTACGAGATCCGCCCAGGCCGCCTGCTGGGCGTGTGCTGCAGCGTGGACAACTGCCGCCTCTTCATCGGCGGCATCCCCAAGATGAAGAAGCGCGAGGAGATCCTGGAGGAGATCGCCAAGGTCACCGAGGGCGTGCTGGACGTGATCGTCTACGCCAGCGCAGCGGACAAGATGAAGAACCGCGGCTTCGCCTTCGTCGAGTACGAGAGCCACCGCGCCGCCGCCATGGCACGCCGCAAGCTCATGCCCGGCCGCATCCAGCTCTGGGGCCACCAGATCGCAGTGGACTGGGCTGAGCCCGAGATCGACGTGGACGAGGATGTGATGGAGACTGTCAAGATCCTCTACGTGCGCAACCTCATGATCGAGACCACGGAGGACACCATCAAGAAGAGCTTCGGCCAGTTCAACCCGGGCTGCGTGGAACGCGTCAAGAAGATCCGAGACTATGCCTTCGTGCACTTCGTCAGCCGTGAGGACGCCGTGCACGCCATGAACAACCTCAACGGCACTGAGCTGGAGGGCTCGTGCCTCGAGGTGACACTGGCCAAGCCCGTGGACAAGGAGCAGTACTCCCGGTACCAGAAGGCGGCCAAGGGTGGCGGTGCAGCCGAGGCGACGGTACAGCAGCCCAGCTACGTGTACTCGTGCGACCCCTATACGTTGGCTTACTATGGCTACCCCTACAACGCGCTCATTGGGCCTAACAGAGACTACTTCGTGAAAGGTTAGTGGGAGCTGTTAAGCAGTGGCAGGGATGGGGGGAGGGGGTTGGGGCGTGGCGGAGAGCCCTGTGCCCTGGGCAGCATCAGGGGTGTTGTGGCTGTAATTTGCTGAGCTGGTAAATGGGCTCCTCCCCCTATTCTCCCACCGTCATTTGGGTGTCAGTTCTGGGGTCTGTTCTTCAGTGGCACTTAGGGCATTCGCTTCCATAGCATTGAGGGAAGTGCAGGTCTTTCCTCTCTATGGGGTGGGCAGTGAAATCATGCAAGTGTTTCTTGCATACTGCCTTTGCAGGACTGATTTGGGGCTAGACCGCCAGTCTCTGGATACTTAGATTAAAGCTTCCTTCTGAGATTAAATCTTTAGGATGTTGGAGAGTAGGAAGCTGGGTGTTGCTGGTGTGGTGGTGGTAGTTAACTTTCCGGCTACAGTAGAATGAAACCAAGCATTACACCAGGAAACCTATACTTAGGTTCTGGGTCCTGCTGGCACGGGTTCTGTGACTTTCACGTGTCCCTTGACCCTCCCTCAGCCAGTTTTCTCACGCATAAAATGAGGAAGGTCAATCAGCAGATCCCCTTCCAGATCTAACTTTTTTTACAGCCCAAGAATGTTGTTCTTTATTGAAGATGCAGTCGTAGTCCTAGGAGCTCACCATGCAAGTTCATCTGTGTTAAGCCGAAATACTTAGGATATGAATCTAGGCTGGAATAGAATGTTGGAAGCCTCTTAGCAGCTCACTGAAGAGTAGCCTACACACCACCTGCAACTAGACTTAGGGCAAACACCTAAACACCAGAACCTTGAGTTAAGATCTGCCTCTTGGCACCGTCCCTGTTGGATGCTCACCATTTTTTGTGTTGTTACTCCAAGCAGGCAGCGTAAGAGGCCGGGGTCGAGGTGCGGCTGGCAACAGAGCCCCGGGGCCCAGGGGTTCCTACCTCGGGGGATATTCGGCGGGCCGTGGTATATATAGCCGGTATCATGAAGGGAAAGGAAAGCAACAAGAAAAAGGATATGAACTTGTACCGAATTTGGAAATCTCTGCCGTCAACCCAGTGGCCATTAAACCCGGTACAGGTCAGTATAAAGCAGAGATAACATACGTCCATTCAGCCGAAACCCCAATGCCCTCTTTGAAGTGACCCCAAGATTTCCTCGGGCTCTTTCATTTGCGTGCGTTCCTCTTCACACAGGCAGCCAGAGGTGAGGCAAAGACTATGGCCTCCCAGGCCCTCTTTAGAACTTCAGGGACTGGTCTAGCTTGGATCGTGTTCAAGTCAAACTTTCCAGTGGTGGGTTTTTCAAATGGGTGTCCCCAGTGGGTAGGCTGTTTCTCAGTCTGTGACCGAGCTGGCAGAGTTGGAGTGGTGAGGAGACGCGGAGGAAGACACGGAAAACTAGGAGTCCCTCCTGTATCTTCTGCTGGCTCAAACTGTCTTCTCCCTCCTCGAGCCTGTAGCTACGCCAACAGTCGGCAGCCACAGGGTACAGTTGATTGCCGGTTCTGAGAGTTGGTGGAAAGGGTAGAAAATTTCCTTTCGGGAGCACAGAACACAAGCGCCCCTTGTCATGGTCTTAGAATAAGCCAGAATACACGGAAACAAGGCAGCGGTGAAAGTTTTTGCAGCTGCTCATTTCTTGGATTCTGATTCCCAGCACTCATCTCTCCCCATCTTGCTGGAGCCGTAGATTGGGGGTAGGACACTCAAGTAATACAAACCAGAAGCCTTGAACTTTGCTTTCACCTCCAAGCCCCACAAAGCAGTTTGCCGGTGGGAATAGTGATCACTGGTCACCTAACACAAGACAGGTCTTCTTTCTGATCCTAACTTGGGAAGAACTCATATCACAGAGCATCTTAGCACCAGCTCCCCTATTAGCACACACCACACAGGCATCCCTGTGTAGGGAAACTGCATTTGTGGACAGTCAGAACCATCCTTCTCCGGCCTTCTTCCTGGTTTCAGGGACAGTAGATCGAGGAGCTCTTGGAGAGACTCCTCCCCTTGAAGCTCAGCTGCTCTGACTTTCTTCTGGTTGAGGGCTGTACACTCCCCCCAGCTAAGAGATTCAAGGAATCTGCATCTGGGACAGGTTTGCATTACCACATAGGGCTTAAAAAGCATTTTCCCAATAGAGTTTCCTTTTGATAATCCGGTGATAATTTTTGTTCTTTTCTGCCTGTGAAAAAATGATGTAAATTCTTAGTCAAGTGACTCCTGACACTGAATTTCCTTATAAACACCATTGACACTGTAAGGAATGTTAAACTAATCGTGCATCCCTCTAATGCCATAAGACAGAGCCTGGATACAGGAGTTGTCACTTCTACTTGTTGCTAAAGGGTCTCCTGTTGGCCAGTTGTGTTAGATTTAACTAGAGAAAAGAACTCTTAAACCATTTTTTTTTTTAAGATTTTATTTATTTGACAGAGAGAAACACAGCCAGAAAGGGAACACAAACAGGGGGAGTGAGAGAGGGAGAAGCAAGGCTTCCCGCTGAGCAGGCAGCCCGATGTGGGACTCGATCCAGGGTCTCCGGGATCATGACCTGAGCCGAAGGCAGTCACCCAACCAACTGAGCCACCCGGGCGTCCCATCTCTTAAACCATTTTTAAGCATATAGTCATGTCCTGGGGTCTGAAGTAGAAATTTCTGTGGCTGACAGCCCAAACAGTCCTGAGTCACTCCGTAAAACCCCAGTGTAGCTTAAACTCCTAATCATCTCAGGTCCCCATTCCCTTCACCTCTATTTCTAATTCATCCAGAAAATTAGAACTTTCTATTTTAAGAGAAACACCAGGGCAATGGTGAAGTGTGTGGCCGCAAGACGCATATGATTGAAAAGGCAGGTGAAGGTTTTAGGTCCATTTTATTGAAAGTCATACCATTGTTTAGCCTGCAATCATTTGTCTCTGTACCTTATATCAAGTCAGCTTGTAATAGGGTAAATATACCTACAGTTGTAGAGAAAACATAAATAAAAGCGCACTCTGTGTATACATTTTATACTCTTGCTTACTCTTCAACACACGCATACATACCACACACTCAGACTCCTCCAAAACCAGGGCTAGAATTTTTTCCTTGTTTCCTCTCTTTATCATATGCCGGCATTTATTAACTGCTGTCGGTGTGAGCCCCTGGTTAAAATAGAATCCCTTGGACTTTGCTCACCGAAACACATTTTTTAGGTTGACAGAGCCCATCCCCAAACCAGTCACTCTGCTGCTTCGCTACTATGAGTGGACATTAGAAAATGAGGGAATTTGCCATTTTTTCTTAAGTATCTATCCTTAGATCAGTAATGCTGAAATCTGAATAGAGTGGGGAAGACATGCACAGACCTCTGAGTTCCTGGAAGGAAACTGTCAGCAGCACTCGTTTCTGAAAAGGTGAAAGTGAAAGGCTGGCAGGTCTGGTAATGAGCCGGGTGAGGGATGAGGGCGGACAAACAGGCTCCCTCTCACTTGCATCTGGTGGGCCTCGAACCTCTGATCTCACGTCCTACTCTGAGCCTCTCCTCTCAGAAGGCCCATTCCTGTGCTGTAGGACATCAAGAGTAGGATTCAAGATGACAATTCTCTGTAGAGGCAGTAGGGAAAACGTTGGTGTCGACACCTAACTCTGGACATCCTTCTGTGAGCGTCTGTTGGGTCCATCGGTGCCTACGTGGTTCTTTTTGCAGGATGAGCAGGCAGCTGGGGAATGTACCTGTCAGCTCCCCTCTCTTCCTCCTGGGTAGTGCCCTGCTACCTAGACTCAGGGAGCATCAGTTATCTGGGAAGGCCCGTGACCACCACACTTGGCTTTGAAAAATCACAAGAAAGGATGGATCTCTCTTGGGGACTTTCAGGTGATGTGCGTTTTCCCTGTCCCTTCTCTTGCAGTGGCCATCCCTGCCATTGGGGCCCAGTATTCCATGTTTCAGGCAGCACCAGCCCCGAAAATGATCGAAGACGGCAAAATCCACACAATGGAGCACATGATCAGCCCCATCGCCGTGCAGCCAGACCCAGCCAGTGCCGCCGCCGCTGCTGCTGCCGCGGCCGCCGCTGTCATTCCTGCCGTGTCCACGCCACCTCCATTCCAGGTAGAGCTCTGGCTGGGGTCCTTGACATCCATGTAGGAGGCCTCCCTTCATCATGGCTTCGTTTCCTCGTGGGCAGGACAGTTAGCTGTGTGCCTCGCTCTCTGATGAAGCGTGGGATGGGGCAACAGGAGAAATGGGTCCTATAAATCATGCCAGGACAGAAAAGTTAAAATTAATAATTGTACTACCCTAAGGTCATCACTGGAATAAAGATGGGAAGCCATATGCGAAAATAACATGTAATTCTTCACAGTGTCATGATATTATTGTACATATTTTTTTTATGACACTGGGTAATTTTTAACTCATGTTTTTACTGTTAAAGGGTTGACTCCCAAAGTCCAAGGAGATAGCTCACACTTTCACATTCCAAATTGCAGTTCAAGCAAGGAAGCTTTTTTGTTTTTGGGGTTTTTTTTTTCCAGTTCTGTTCCTCAGGGCGCTTGGGTGGTTCAGTTGATTAAGTGTCTGACTCTTCATTTCAGCTCAGAGTCATGAGATCGAGCCCCACATCAAGCTCTGTGCTCAGAGCAGAGTCTGCCTGAGATTCTTTGTCTCCCTCTGCCCCTCCCCACCCCAAGCTCTCTCTCACTCTCTCTAAAATTCTCTCTTCGCCCCTCCTGTGTATGAATATTTCAATATGTATATCCACATACAGGTATATATAAGAGTATGTGTGGAGGGAAAAGTGTCTGTAGAGATACAGATATGTGAAACATTACAAAGTTTGTCCTTAATCCTCTCCTCCAGGCAGACCCAGCTCTTCCCATTCCTCCTCCTCCCGGTCCAGTCTCAACGGTTCCAGCCTCCTTCCCCACCTTTGCTCACAGCTTCTCTTCTGTGTGGTGTCTTCAGTCTCCTGACTTCGCTAGAATCTTTCCCATCCACCCTAACCTTGGAAATCCTGCCTCCTATATGTCTCGTTACCCACATTATAACTTGGCGTATGGTTGCCAGTTTGTTCTATCTTCTCAACTCACGAAGCTCCTCTAGACTGAGAGTCACATCTTCCATTTTCTTTTTATTATCAGTGCACAGCACGTAGGGAATACCTACAGATGATATGTCATTCGTCTGAACCACACAAAACAGAAAAATCGTGTTAAAGGTACTTTTTGTGAGGCAGTGACTCTCAAATACCTTTCCGTCAATAAGCACAGATACTCGGGCTTGAGGTCTCTTCCCTAACTCCAATAGAATTATCCAGGGAATATGTTTACAGAACAGATTCATAAGACTCAAATCCCAGAATATCCCACTGGGCAGAACTCGGCCGGGGTTCTAGAACCCAGTGATGCTGAGATAGAGCCAGACTGGGGAACCCCCACACGGCACTGGCCTCACTTTTGCCCCCTCTGTGCACAGTCTTGATGGTGCTATTCAGAAGGGGTCATGCCGGTTGAAGTATATATATTCATCTGTCAGTGTGTCTCATCAAGCCTTAAGTCTGAGCTTCCAAAAGCCAGGAAAAAAAGAACAGGTCGTAAATGACTCACTCTCTAAAATGGCAACTGAGCATAGTGAGTGCTTGTGCACTGACTATAAATATCTACAGTAACCTCCAAACAATACTTAGTGGAATTCTGGTAATAATTTCGAATTTCCCTTTACGAAGAAACTCGTGCACTTTTATCCTTGGTGCATAGTGTCCCAAATTCCAGTTCTCATACTCGTGTTCTCAATCCCAGGCTGTTTCGGTCTTTTATCAGTCTCCACTCAGTGTTGCCATCAGGGTCTCTGTCCTGAGTCTTTGCTTATGAATTTGTTCAGTAAACAGTTATCAGTTGATTCTGATGGAGATTTTTTTTTTCCCCCTGTCCATCAACATATCTTATAGAATCTGGAGCTGCTTACTTTTGAACTCGGGAATGACTGACTTCTTTGAGTATGTGTGACCTCAGTGCTCACCTGTCAGGCTCAGTTCTCTGCATCCTTCCTCCAAGTTCTTTGACCTTGGGCTCTCAGAATGTTTGGCTCTCGGCCCTCACCCCTTATTCTCTGCCAAATTGCAGCAGAGGAAGGAGCATTTTAAGCACTACTGATTGGTGACTAGAACACTTTTCTGAGTAGAACCACACTAGAAATTCGTTCCCAGCATTACTTCCAGAACCTTCTGTGGAACACCTTCACTCAGACTCCTCTGTCTTTCACATTCTTAGGGATATTCCTGCTCAGCCATTTCATATCCTCAGTTTCATAAAGGCTTTAAGTAATTTAAGAAAATGTTTACTGGTATAGACGTTTTTTTAAAATTTATTTCTCAAAGTGTTCGCAGTCTTCACAAACCTATGGTGTAAGTAGGGCAGGGACAGCCATTCCCCTTGAGATCTTTTCCTCTCCTCCCTCCTCTGCCAGCTCCCCATGCTCAACCCTTCCAAGCCCAGGTGATAAGCTGGACCTTTAACAAATAGAGAGGTTTCTCTTGGATGTCCTCTTCCCTGCAATTTCATCCCTTTGTGCATTTGTCCCTAAATATATGTTCACTCATTTGGAAAAGATTGCTTGTGTCTTAATGTAAGCCACCATCTTCTTGGTTTGGAAATTTCTCTCTTGCCCATGAGATCTTCGTTGTTTAGTGTTGTGAGAGACGAGATAACACAGGGCTAAAAGTGCAGGCTCCAGAGTTACATATTCCATTGCTTAAAATTATGTCCCCTCGTGCAAGTCATTTAACACATCAAACCTCTCCGTAAAATCCTAGTGCCAGCTTCATTGGAGGTTGGGATGATAACACAACATCATACAAATAAGGCACCTGGAATAGTGCCTGACAGACCACAGTCCCTCGGTTGTTACTATCATTTAGTATAATTATTATTTTGGTTATGGTGGGAAAAAATGGCTTTTCGCTGGTGAATCTCCTTTGAATGTAATTTGGTGACTCTCATTTGCAAATTTTATAAAGGAAGGGTAACTAATTTCCTTACGAGAATCCAGGAAGAACTCATTTTTAAAAATCGAATTCTCCATTCCATATATCCCAAATTATATATTTTGAAGATGCACGAAGACATTGAGTTCGTATAGGCATTTACTGCAGGGCATCATGAGGAACATAAGGCGTAGTAGGTATTTTGTTAAGTTTTGTGTTTCCTTTCCAAATCCCTCTTGCCATAGAGCATATCACGTAACTGGTTCCAGAGTGAACCCTTTGGGAAATACTGAGCCGCAGGCTTCACTCTTTACACCTGTGCCTGGGAAACATAGCATGTTAGGCTTTCAGGCAGAGAAAAGCAAGTAGCTGGAACTCTAATGGAGCCCACTGTGGTGTCTTTGGTAAGGAAGCTTTAGTGAGCTAGCCTTTCCCTACTGCCTTCTCCTGCAGAAACTCCTCATCCTTCAAGACCAGCTCAAATGTCTCTGCTTCTAAGACTGCTTTCTCCAACTTGCCAGATGAGTTGGTTCCTTTTCTGAGCCTCTACAACCATCTGTATAGTTCATCCTTGAATAACACAAGGGTTAGGTGTGCCCGCTGCCCTCCCCACACGCAATGGCAAATAAATCCACATATATAACTTTTTTTTTTAAAAGATTTTATTTATTTGACAGCGAGAAACACAGCCAGAGAGGGAACACAAGCAGGGGGAGTGAGAGAGGGAGAAGCAGGCTTCCTGCCAAGCAGAGAGCCCGATGTGGGACTCGATCCCGGGTCTCCAGGATCATGACCTGAGCAGAAGGCAGTCGCTCAACCAACTGAGCCACCCAGGCGCCCCCACATATATAACTTTTGACTCCACCGCAACTTAACTACTAACAGCCTGCTTTTGACCGGAAGGCTTCCTGATAACGTAAATAGTCGATGAAACATACATTCTGTAGTTAACATGGATTAGGTACTGTATTCTTACAGTAGAGTAAGCTGAATAAAAGAAAATGAATTAAGAAAATCATAAGGAAGAGAAAACACGTATAGATACTGGGCTCAACTGCGGGGAAAAATCCGCATGGAAGTGGACTCACTTCAAACCCATGTTGTTCGAGGGTCAACCGTGTATATTGTGGGTATGTCGTTTCTTAGGTGGGAGATGGTCGAAATCATCAGTCGCACTCGCTGGAAATTGTATGTGGTCGCAGGGATTCTAGGTCACCGCTTCAGAAGCTGCCCGTATGGAAATCTATACACTGGGTTCCATAATATTGGCACAATCTGTTGTCCTAACCCGTTTCTGAAGCACCATGTTCCTTCAGTTCTGTAATAGTTGAGGCAGCCAGCATGTATTTTAAGGACCATGTATTTAATTACAGTGAGCTCAACTGAGCAAAGGGTAGATTCCCAACTCCCTTTTCTAGTTGGTTTGGGGGCATAGGCCACTGGAAAGGAATGGCAGGATAGAAGATTCTAGAGTATTTAAACTTTCCCTTAGCCCGGTAGTTCTGTCACTTTGACCATTTGAACTCGAAGGAGCCTTGACTTGAGGGCGCAGCAATTCCAGCTTACCTTAGTGGCCCTTACCTTCCCGTACAGCAATTATTGATTTTACTCCTCTGCCTCCCTATCCTGAGAACAAAAACCTTTGCCTTCACCTCTTCCTGCCCCCCAACCCCCCCACCCCCAGGAATGGGAAGAATGAGTGGAGCTGAGGCCTGCATGGGATGGGCACCCGTGGGTGCGGTCAGTAAAGAGCCTTTCTGTGTCTCTCCCTCAGGGCCGCCCGATTACCCCCGTGTACACGGTGGCTCCGAACGTTCAGAGAATTCCCACTGCTGGGATCTACGGGGCCAGTTACGTCCCATTCGCTGCTCCGGCCACCGCCACGATCGCCACACTACAGAAGAATGCGGCGGCCGCCGTGTACGGAGGCTACGCGGGCTACATACCTCAGGCCTTCCCTGCCGCTGCTATTCCGGTGCCCATCCACGACGTCTACCCGACATACTGACACTGGCCAGGAGACTGCAGGCAGACCACAAACTACCCCTGAAGGAACACTTTACTATTTATGAAGAAAGAACGTGCAGAATTAGCACACTCGCGAAACCTAGAAGTGAAGAATCTTACCAGTATCATCCTGAAAGATTTTATATTCATGAAATTTCCACTGGTTGGTGTTTTTTTAAAGACTGTTTTCCACTTAGCAGCCCGTGTTCATACATTTCTAAGAGACTTGCAGCAGGCCGTGCCTTAATTCCATCTCTCAGAAATTTGTACGTCGTTAGTACATTTGTATAGAGGTTTTTGTTTTTGTATTTTTAAGGATATATTTTCAGTATGAAGGTTATTTTCTTAACTTCTGCACTCCAGAGATTTCTATTTTGTAGTACCCTCGATAATATATCAACTATATATGGAAAAGCACACTTGAGCAGCTAGGGAACTATTTTGAAAAATATAGTCAATATTTAAAGACACAAATAATAGTGCTTTAAAATACTACATAAAATGTTATTTTAAAAGTTATACTGGAAAGTGCAATTTTAAAGTGAGTAGAATCTCTATTTCAGCTGGCATTAAGGGTTGACAGTTCTTTTTTTACTTTTTTTTTTTCCTTTGGGTAAAGAAAGTAAACACTCGATCTCTCTTTAAGCCCACATTGAAAAGACTTGTCACACTTCTAAGTCCAAACACTGGAAAGCTCTCATCTGCCACGTTATCCTGTATCCCTGTTTCTTCTGGATGTATCTTGCCCTCCCTAGCCCCTACTCATTCCTTCCTTCCTATCCCCAGCCCCACCTCCGTGTTTGGCAAGTCTAGGGCAAATGAATTACTCTGATAGAGAGAACATTGAAGGCTTTTATACTTCTTCCTGGGTTTTTGTGGAGGTTTTTTTTTGTTTGTTTTTTTTGGTTTTTTTTGCTTTGTTGTGGGGTTTTTTTGTCTTGGTTGGGGAGGTATTTTCAATAGCAGAGTATGCATAAGCACAAGGTTTTAATAGTTTCCATATCTTTGCATAGTTATTTAACATCTCATTTAAAACCTTAGTTCCTTTTCTAATGCTTTTGTTCATTTTTGAAGTATGAGTTTGTAGAGACAGTGAATGTTGTTGTTGACAAGGCTTCCAGAGACTCTTGTCGCAGAAAGTTATGCTTCTAGCTGCCTTATCATGTTTCAGTGCAGAATGTCTGTGCTCGTCAAGGGTGTTGGAAATATTGTGTTTATTGAGCAGGGCTTTCCTCCGTTGCTGTGCGCGTGGTAGGTGAGCTGACTTGGGACGTGCACATCCAGGAGGAGGAGGAGAGACCTATAGAAGTTAAAAGATAGCTTGTAAATAATCTTCTAATGCTGGTTTTTAGTAGTTTTATGTTGCAGAAGTTCGTGGTATAGAGTTTAATGCAGAGTGAAACCATTTTATTTCAATGTTATAAAAAAGTTTTGTTTAATATTAGGAAGTAAATGTATTGTTGCAGTGTTGTGCCTGTTTCAAGGCTTTTGTTCAGCAGAGTGAATGTAAAATACAGTAAAAATGTTAAGATTGTCATTTGCTTTATGAAATACATCAACTTGGAACTTTTTTTAAAGGCTCCATCAAGGAATTGAGGTGTGCAATAGATAACAAGGACACAGTTCTGTGTTTATGTCACATTAGAGATCTATAAAATACTTCCACTCACTGAATTTTTGCTAATGGCTGGATTTTAATTTATGGATTAATAGGATCACGCCTTTAGCAAATATTTTAGTTTTGTTTTAAAGTTTAAATTAAGAGATTCCCAAATGCCTTTTCCCTCCCCCCTCATCTTAGGGTGGGATGAATTTTTTTATATATATAGCAATATTTATTTAACCTATAAAATATTGAGTGCCTACAAAGGCCTTTAAACATTTCTAACATTTCTTTCCACCGTTCTTAAATGACATAAAATAATCGTGCAATGTTCCTGATGATGTAGCCCTCAAGCTGTATCCAAACTCAAATCTGTTGGACTGTGTCATCCAACAAAATGCAATTTGGATCAGATCCTCGTCCCTTGACTTTGTATGAGAGAACTCCTTCCAATGAAGGATTGCCACAGAAGTTCACCGGATGAGACTCTGACCCAGCGGTCTTACTGTATTTTACATATGCCTGTAAATTATTTGCAAAAAAAAAAAAAAAAAGTAAAGGTAATGAAAATAAAAGAAAAAAATTGATATCTTAACATTAACATGGCTCCCATACTACCATAACTACCAGACTACCTTAAAAACAGATTTTGGTGAGCCTATTTTCTATGGTCTGTCTGTTTCTGTTTCAAAACCATTTCACATACACTACTGAGGTAAGTTTATAACTTGAAATGTGAACTTTTTTTTTAGGGTTAAGAACAAACTATATAAATATTAAAAAAAAAAAAGCTTTAGTGTTCTGTTTTCAAACATGCTAGCAGTTTAGTTATCTTTAGTTGCTTTGTATTTGAAAAGCTTTTAAATTTATTTAGATCTTGCTCCATTTACAATACATTCTTAGGATGTATGTAGTAAATAAAGCTTTAAAGCAGTTTCCAGATCTTATTTTAAGTTGTGTTTTCTTTATGCTGATTTTTTTTTCCCCCTAACAAGACTAGCGAAACCCTTACAATGTGGAAGGAAGCAACTAGTAAAGTATTTTCAGCCAGAGTAATGAGCAAGTTACTATCATGTTTTTGCTTGGAATTACATTGAAGATGGGTTCTGTAGTAAAAATTGTGAATTATCGGTATCATCAGACTTGAGCTTAGGTGTTTGAAGCACCCAAATTCTGTTCAACATCTGGACTGAAGTAGGGTGTGGCTAAGCTTTGTCACTGCTGTCAGTCCTAAAGTTTATGATCCCAAGAGCTCCACACTCAGACCTCTAAATGGAGGCATTTGACATGGCATTGAGCGTGGTTGGTGATCTGCGAGTGCTGGGTCACCTGAAGGTCCATCACTGCGTTCAGAAACCAGAGCCTTGTATTCCTCATTGTCACAGTGCACAACAAGGTTAGCAGGACACTTCCTTCCCTTTTCTCTAGAGAGCATCACCAACTTCAGACTGCCCATTAATTAGCAAAGCCAGTCAGATGATTCAAGGGCAGGTGATGTGTTGTCAATGGAATTACTTCTAAAAAACTTGGCCCACGTTGCTTTACCATTGATTAAGAATTTGACCTTTTAGTCTTGAGCAGTCTGCGTTATGGCCTGCCTTCCTCACGTTTCTGGGAATAGTAACTTCTTGTTTCCTCTTAAAAAGATAAAGCCCTTTTTCAGGGGCAGAACGGGCCAGCAAACATCCCAAGATGCCAGATCATTAGGCAGTATTTTCAAGGGCAACAAGATCTCATTTCTTTTTGTCGTGGGAGAAGCATGCAGATGCCCTGCAAATTGCAGAATCACAGAGTTTGATTGATCTTATTAGAAAAAGAACAATCATACAAAATGTTTATCACTCTTCTACTAGGTGCCAGGGTTGGCTGTGTGTGCTGGAGCAACCACAGCATAAGCCCACAAAATTTTGCACGAATAGAACTCACAGTCCGGGGGTAGAACACAGATGGATTGAGCAGATAAACAGCCTGGTGGGTAGGGACAAGAGCTATGATTATGTGACTTGTTGGGCTTTTTGGCTTCCGGAATCTCCTGTGGACCTCACAATAACTCAAGGAAGTAAGCTGGTAAGGACCTGTACTGCAGTCAAGGCTCAGATTCCAAGTCCCAGATTCTTGCTAACAGTACACTGACCGTGGAAGTGGATAAAACCAGTCGTGCCAACAGCCTCCCTCAGAGCCCAGCGGAAGAAATGCAAAGCTTCTCTACAAGTGCAGTTTTCCATTGGGTTCTAGTATGTTTCCATATGTGACCACTTTCCATGGGTGAGAACTGAAGGCCGAATGGCTGATTTATGGAATTCTATCTACAAGGCTGTGCCAGAGATAATAGAGAAGGTGAAAGAACAGTCAAGGGAAGTCAACTGTACCCTTCTGATTCTTCACTAGAATAGGTGCCCCACTTTTTTATTCCACAAATATCTGTCATGACAATATACGTAAGCAATTATCTACTTGAAAGTCAGAACAGTTAGAAAACAAAGCTCTGGTTTTTCTTTTCTAGTGAAGGATAACCCCATGACAGCCCAACATTCCCTGAGTGCTGTTACTGGGTGTGCACTGTGTGTGGTATTTTTCGTTAGCTATAACCGAACTTCCTGGCTTATTGAACTCTGTTTCGAGGATATTAGGGTGCGTGACTATTGAACAGAAATTTATAGTATATTATCTCAATTATTACATGATATTATTATAGCTTTATTATAAAGTCTTCTGGGCACACAGCTTCTACCATAATTGGGTTTTTTGTTTTGGTTTTGGGGGTTTTTTTTAACATGAAATTGACATTTTGGCATGGCTCTTTTGATGAAATGACATTTTTGACACCATGACCTTTAAAAAATATTCAGTATTCCTCTGTCTCCTAACTTCTCAGACCAAAATATCTGGGAAAAATCTGGTTGCCCAAAGACTTGCCTCAGTGGACAAGCACCATGGCCTCATGGAACAAGACTGGGTTTGTAGGCCACCGCCCTGCGGGGGTAAAACCCCAACTTTGCTACTTACCAGACATGTGACTTTCAAAAAGATGCCTTGCCTCTCTGAGCACCAGTTTCTTAACTGGTAAAATAGACTTACTAATGCAGACCTCACAAGGGTATTGTGTAAATCAGATGAATGAATGAATCTAAAAAAGCCTGTTATGTCATAGGCACTTAAGACACACATTTCCTTTCCCTTCCCTTGTAGGGTGGGTACATTCTGCTATATTACCTCTATTAAGCTTTTCCATTTTACCCTTTTTGGTTCCTCTTTGTTTTCATTGGTTCCATAACCATTTATTGAATGCTAACTGTGTGCTGGTATAGTGTCTCTCACTGGAGAGACACCAATCAACAACTCTCCAATTAACAACTCTCCAGAAACTCCCAGGAGTGATACGATAGTGTCACAAGCGCTCTAAAATGGGAGGGGGCAGCCCCACAGGCTTGGGCAGGGGCTTAAGAAGGACTCGGGGAAAAAAGTAGCATCTGAGCAAAGATCTACAGAATGAGTAGGAGTTAGAGCAGCTGAGCAGCAAGAAGAGGGAACAGGAAGTAGCCAGGTGTAGACGGAAAAAACGTGTAATCGTCAGGTACCAGGAACAAGCTGAGTAGGGCTGTCCCGGAGAAAGAGAAAGGGTGTGCAGTGAAGAAATTCGACCTTTGTTCCCTTCAGCATTAAACAGGGTGTTAGCTGTAGAAGGAAGAGATTTGGCCTCTAAAACAAGAAAGTGGGAAGAACCCTAAATCATTCTTCCTTAGGGTTTTGAGTTCCAGAAAATGGCGGAGCCCTGCCTTTACTAAAGGAGAAACAGCTTTTTCTCAGTCAGCAGCGTGGTGCCCCCGAACACTCCCCCTAGCGGGCAACTCCCACCATTCTTTCTTCCTGGTCCCAGGTGATGCCCACCAACCTTGATCTCATGGCAGAGAGTTTATAGGGTCAGCCCGGGCTCTTAGGGTTCCCCACCTCTTCCTTCCTTAGGTCCACTTTCCAGCCTCTGGAACCTTCCTCCCTTCTCTCTCAGAAATCAGACTGCAGTTACGTGCCCAGCCAGGGCTTCCTCCCTCTCCCCATGGCAGCCCAATAGCCATGCAGACTTCTCAGCAAAGATGAGGGAGGCCTAAATTTAGTCCTCCCCAGGACCGCCAGGGCCAAAGAGGGTTCCAAGGAAAATCTTCCAAGCCTCACTGGCATCCTCACTGGGCTTATATTTTCCTGTGATTTTGTTCCACACAATTTTACCCACAATCAAATGCAACACCAAACCCTGCATTTGCAAGAAATATGACCTTTTCTGAGCTAATTTTTAGCCATCCTTCTTTCTTGGCTTGCTCTACTTTGTTTGTCAAAAATCTTCGTTAATGATTAACTAACCACGAGGCTTAAATAGGCCTTAGTCATTCTGAGGCAGGTAAGACAAGTTGCTGAAGTCCAGTTGTTTCTGAGATGACCTTGCTGAGGGGGGTTGAGTTAAGACATTTTGAGCTTATGGTATTTTGATAACACTGGGCCAGGCCAGTTCGCTTTTTGCAGGGAATTTTCCTCTCTGTTCTCAGGGCCTTTATTCTAAATACCGGGAAATGATATTTCTACAGGCCAGCTTCACCCCAACTCTGATTCAAATATGGCCACTTGATACTTTCTCAGTCTTACACAAAGTGCTGATTGCTTAGCACCCACCTCCTGACAGGCCCTTAATCTCCCCTTTCCAAATATGATGCACCCCTAAGAGGAGAAATTCTGGAAATGAGGCTGAGTCTAAATGTGCTCTAGTGTTTCTAGAAGGAAGCATTCGGACCATAAGAGATGATAGAGAAAATACTCTATTTTGGATCATTTCTGACATCTATGTGCAAATATCCCCTGCCCTCTGTGAGTATTTCTTCTTAATCTTCATTTCCTTATGCTTGGGAATAATATTAAAGACTCAGAGGGTGATCATTCAGCAGGAGGTAAGAATAATTTAACAGTGTAATGAGCTCTCAAGTAACTCCTTCTATGCTGATCTAATACTGTATGTCATGTAGTTTACATGGATTTTTAAAAAAACTGTATTAAAAATAATGTAGACCTAGAACTGTACACATATCATGTATAGCTTGAAAAATGTTCAGAAACAGTATATACATGTCAGCAGCATCCAGAGGAGAGACATGACCACCATGCCAGAAACTTCCCTATGGCCCAGTCCAGTCCCTACCTCCTCCCCAAGGGTAAGCACCTCTCTGACTTTGAACAGCATAGACTAGTTTCACATGAGTCATTTTTCTCACACTTGAGATCACTGCTACTATTAAGCAAGGAGGCAGAAAGGTTTAATAACTTCCCCCAAGGTCACATAGCTGGTAAGTGAAGAGCCTGTATTTGAACCCAGAATATCAAACTCCAGAGCTGGGGACAAGGGTTTGTGTCTGGGTGGGTAGTGGAGAGTGAGGGAGGGGAGTAATTACCATATACCCATTTTGTAAGGACTTCATTTGTTTCTTCTAGAAGTTTACACTTATCTCCTAACAGTGACATCATCATAAAGGTCATTGGAAAGGAGAGAATAAAAACCCAACACACACAGCAGAGGATGGGACCAGAAACCTTGAGGAGTTTCTGGGCCCTGTGGGATCATCCTTTTTTAGTCCCTGTGGCTCCAAATTTCTTGCATGCCAGTATCATCCTCAGAAAAGAATAATTCACTAACAAAATGAGTTAGGAATTTTTCACTAAGGGCAAATCCCTAGTTCAACAAACTGAGGAGTGATGTTCTAATTTTTGGCATTTAAGGCTATACCCAGTAGGATGAAGGGAATAATTAAGGATCAGGAGGTCCTCCAACTGCCCATGACCATATGTCACAAAGGCAGCCCAGCAAGGAGCTCAGCCTAGGAATTCTGAGTTGCCAGGGGCCAAATAATTAGACCTTAGGAGAGTTAATTGAATAATGTTAAGGACCAATGGCCCACATACAAGACATACTGAATAAAATCCTGGAAAGACATGCCACTCAAAGGAACTTATTTATTCTAAAATGGGAATATTATTTTTTTTTTTTTAGATTTTTTTTATTATTATTATTTTTTTTATTGTTACTAAATTTTTTTTCCCAGTGTTTCAAGATTCATTCCCCATTCCCCACACCCAGTGCTCCACGCTTTAGGTGTCCCCAGTACCCACCACCAGGCTCTCCCATCCCTCCACCCCCCTCCCTCCAAGTCCCTCAGTTTGTTTCTGTGTTCAAAATCTCTGTTGTTTCGTTTCCCTCCCTAGATTACC
>PITA01020482.1:0-34826 GCA_004023965.1 Spilogale gracilis | reverse complement strand
AAGAGTTGACATTTGCCACAAGTAGACATCAGAAAATTGACTTATGATATTAAGAAAAAAAAGTTCATTTTCGAACGTCTTATAATAGCATTTTCAGTATGTTTTTTAAAAAGCTCTGATCTCTTAGACACACATGCTAAAATATTTATAGACATAATGATGGATGCTTGGGATTTCTTAAAAAGAATACAGGGAAGAAATGGACAGAGTACAGGTTAAGCACAATGGGGTATGATTAAGAAATGTTAAAGGTAGGTGATAAGTATATAGTAGTTAATCATTTTTACATATGAATTTTCTCATAATAAATACTATTTAAAGAATGCACATCGGGCACCTGGGTGGCTTAGTTGGTTAAGCAACTGCCTTAGGCTCAGGTCATGATCCCAGAGACCGGGGATCAAGTCCCACATCAGGGTCCCTGCTCGGCGGGAAGCCTGCTTCTCCCTCTCTCACTCCCCCTGCTTGTGTTCCCTCTCTGGCTGTGTTTCTCTCTGTCAAATAAAAAAAATCTTTAAAAAAAAAAAAGAATACACATCAAACAAGTGCTTTTACAAACAAGTATGAAAAGAACAAATTCCTTCTAAGACTAACAGGTCATCTCACTATCTGTTCTGCTTTCTTCCTAAGTCCTAATTGTTGAATGCTGATCATATACTCCTGCTCTGAGAAAAAAAGGACTTTTCAAAGTAACATTGTAAAGAAATAGTCTGAGTAATTTTTCCTCTCCTACCTCTTTCCTGTTAATACTTTTCCAATTTCTAATCTCAACTCAGCTAAATCTTCCCAGACGCGTTTATCCTATTCCAGTAAGAAGGAAGGCAAAAACTGCTGACAGAATACTCTCATGGTTAAGGGCAATGAGAGCAAAACATGCAACAAGTGACTTAAGCACACAGGTGAAAATGATCTCAGTAGAAAAAATTACCTACCTTGAAGTTTTCCAGATGCACCTTGTACTCTCTTCCAGCTTAAAACCAAGCCACATTTCTTAAAAAGAAAAACAAAGCAAAAAATGATCATCACCATTTGACAAGTCAACTAATCACTAGTTTAAAAAAAAAAAAAAAGAGCACAACTGGTATTTCCACCAGGAGAAAAATAAAAGCAAAAAGCAAAAAAAACCAAAAACAAAAACCAAAAAAAACGAGCTATTAAATTTCTTAAAATTATCTCAACTGCCATATACCTATTTTATGAAATACATAATACATCATTTAAAAGAAAAATATAAATCCTTACTTGAAGATAATTGACTACCTTTTAGATTTTATTTATTTTGGGGGTGGGGAGAGAGCACAGAAGAATGGGGAGAAGTGCAGAGGGGAGGGAGACAATCCCAAGCAGACTCCACACTGGGTGTGGAGTCCAACTCGGGGCTCCATCTCATAGACCTGAGATTACAACCTGAGGAGAAACCAAAGTCAGACACTCAGGAAATTGAGCCACCCAGGCATCCCTTGACTACCTTTTAATAAATTAGAAATTCTACAGCATTATTTATCCTACCCAAAATGTACACATAAAAAAAACAAAATTACCAATATTATAATATTTAAAGTAAACTACAGTAAGTTCAAGTAAATACTCTGAATCCATAGAGATTGTTTTAAAGCATACATTTGGACTACAAACAAAGAACTTTTTCTACTTTATTTTTTTTTTAAAGATTTTATTTATTTATTTGACAGAGAGAAACACAGCGAGAGAGGGAACACAAGCAGGGGGAGTGAGAGAGGGAGAGGCAGGCTTCCCGACGAGCAGGGAGCCCGATGTGGGGCTCAATCCCGGGTTTCCGGGATCATGATCTGAGCCGAAGGCAGTCGCTTAACCAACTGAGCCACCCAGGCGCCACCTTTACATTTTTTTTTAAAAGAGTTTATTTATTTGACAGAGAGAGAGATCGCAAGTAGGCAGAGAGAGAGGAGGAAGCAGGCTCCCTGACGAGCAGAGAGCCCAATGTGGGCCTCAATCCAGGCCTTGATCCCAGGACTTGGAGATCATGACCTGAGCTGAAGGCAGAGGCTTTAACCCACTGAGCCACCCAGGTGTCCTATTTTTGTTTTTTTTTAAGATTTTATTTATTTGACAGAGAGAGAGACACACACAGAGAACAAGCACAAGAAGAGGGAATGGCCAGCAAGTGAAAAGCAAGCTTCCCACCGAACAAGGAGACTAATGTGAGGCTCGATCCCAGTACTCTGGGATCACAACCAGAGCTGAAGGAAGCCACGTAACCATCTGAGCCACCCAGGCACCGCTAAAGATTTTTTTAAAGTCATCTCTACACCCAATGTGGCACTCAAACTCAACTTAGATCAACACTTGCATGCTCTACTGACTCAGAAACCCAGGGGCCCCTATACTGTAAAGGACTTTTAATAACATGGAAAAATGGTTGACATGGGATGCAAAAATAACATGGAACATGAAATTGCAGATAATAGAGTAAGACTTTAAAGAAAAAAAATTTCTGGGCCGCCTGGGTAGCTGAGGTGATTAAGCGACTGCCTCCGGCTCGAGTCATGATCCCAGAGACGCGGGATCGAGTCCCACATCGGGCTGCCTGCTCGGCAGGAAGCCTGCTTCTCCCTCTTTCACTCCCCCTGCTTGTGTTTCTCTCTGTGAAATAAATAAAAATCTTAAAAAAATTTTTCCCATAAATCAGAAATATTAATAAGGCAGGTTGTCTGAAGAGTAAAACATATTTTATTAAGTTCAATGTTTTTAAACATTATTTCTTTTTTTTACTAAGTAAGATTTTCTTATTTGAGAGAGTGCTCAAGCAGAGAGAGAGGCAGAAGGAGGGAGAGCATATCAAGCAGACTCCTCTGAGCTGGGAGCCCTACACAGGGCTCAGTCCTAGGACCCTGAGATCATGACCTGAGCTGAAACCAAAAGTTGGGACATTCAACCGACTGCAGCACTGAGGCGCCTCAAACATTATTTCTAATTATTAAAGTAAAAACTAGAAGATTAAAAAAAAGTTATTTGTGGTAAATACTAAATGAAGATTGCCTGTCAAAGGTGAGAGAATGCAATGAATTTTTCACATTTCCTTTCAGAGAAACCAATAAAATGATTATCAGGGAATATAAAAGATAAAAATCCAGGAGGCCAAATATTGTATGAGTAAACAGCAGCAGAAGTCAACAAAATTTTGAAAAGAAAAAAGGCAAATAGAAGGATGGGAACTCATTCATTAGATCAAAGAAAGCTTTAAATCCAAGTATCTACAGCTGAAGATACTAATAAGAATCAGACTAATTGATTCTACAAAGCCAAGTGATCTGGACTGGAGGTAAAACATATACACAGTAGAGAACTCGGCTGAAGCATAAGGCTGAATAAAAACAGGTCCTTGTGGGGTGCCTAGGTGGCTCAGTTGGTTAAGTGTCTGCCCTTGGCTCAGACCATGATCTCAGGGTCTGGGGATCAAGCCCCACGTCAGGCTTCCTGCTCAGTGGGGAGTCTGCTTCTCCCTCTGACCCCATCCCTCATGCTCTCTTTCTCAAATATATAAAATCCTAAGGAAAAAAGACGAGATTCCCTGACAATATGAATATGGAATAATCAAAGCCTCAGAGTTGTTTTCAAGCCAACTACTTTACTCCCCACCTCCACAGATAACCTGCAGTCTTTACAGGCAACTATACTTAATATACTTAATAATCTCCACCCTCAGCGAAGACAGAATGAAATTTTGGTCTGAAGAAAGTGAAAAGAACAGCTTGGGATACAGAGCAGCAGACAGATATAAAAAATTAGGATGGGATACAGAACGGGTAAAAAAGGAAGAAAGTAAAAGTAGATGATACACTTCAATGCAGTTCTTCACCCACAACCCCATACACGCAGCCAATCGTTATACACTAAGCAGGGAACTGGAAGTTTTTTAGAGAAACCAATTAGCTCCCAAGAAAAAGAACTCCATATACTAACATTCAAAACCTCTACAATGATGCTTATCATTTTATAAACTCAGCTTAGGCATACAAAATGTTTTTTAAAATTTTAATAAATCTCTGTACTCAAAATGGGTCTCGAACTCATAACCCCAAATCAAGAGATGCATGTTCCACTGACTGAGCCAGCTAGGCATCCCAAAAAAACGTCAATCCCTAACTCAAATATGAAGACAATCAAGGATCATTAGACATTTAAGGAATGCCTTAAATGAGAAATGAAGGAAGAGATAAAATCAGGAATGAAGCTTAAAAACAAAACACTGTGCTGGGGTGCCTGGGTGGCTCAGTCATTTAGGCATCTGTCTGGCTCAAGTCGTGATCCCAGAGTCCTGGGATGGAGCCCAGCATTGGGCTCCCTGCTCAGCGGGAAGCCGGCTTCTCCCTCTCTCACTCCCCCTGCTTGTGTTCCCTCTCTAGCTGTGTTTCTCTCTGTCAAATAAATCTTTAAAAAAAAAAAATACTGTGGGGCGCCTGGGTGGCTCAGTGGGTTATGCCTCTGCCTTCCGCTCAGGTCATGATCTCAGGGTCCTGGAATCGAGGCCCACATCTGGCTCTCTGCTCGGCAGGGAGCCTGCTTCTTCTTCTCTCTCTGCCTGCTTCTCTGCCTACTTGTGATCTCTCTCTCTCTGTCAAATAAATAAATAAATAAAATCTTTAAAAAAATAAAAAATTAAAATTAAATTAAAAAAACACTGTGCTGCACATATAAGTCAAGGACACATTTAAAAGGAGATTTTGTGTCACCTGCCAGCTCAGGTGGTTACCTATCTGGCTATTGATTTCGGCTCAGGTCTTTATCACAGGGTTGTGTGTTCAGACCCTGTGTTGGGCTCTAAACTGGGCATGGACCCTACTTAAAACAAACAAACAAACAAACAAAAAAAACAAAAGCAAAAACAAAAAAAAGGAGATTCCAAATAAGATATATATATATATATACATACATACATATATACACCTGCACACAAATATTCACAGCAGCATTATTCATAATACCCAAAAAGTGGAAACAATTCAACTGTCCATCAACCAATGAATGGATAAATAAAATGTGGTTTTTATCCATTTGATAGAATATTTGGTCATAAAAAGGAAAGAAATAATGATGGATGCTACAATATAGATAAGCCTGAAAACATTAAATGAAAAATGACAAAACATGAAAAGCCATACATATTCTATGATCCTGTTTATATAAGGTGCCCAGAATAGGAAAATCTACAGAGACAGAGGTCGCCTGGGTGGCTCAGTGGGTTAAAGCTTCTCCCTTCGGCTCAGGTCATGATCTCAGGATCCTCGGATCGAGGCCCGTGTCAGGCTCTCTGCTCGGCGGGGAGCCTGCTTCCTCCTCTCTCTCTGCCTGCCTCTCTGCTTACTTGTGATCTCTCTGTCAAATAAGTAAATAAAATCTTAAAAAAAAAAAATCTACACAGGGGCACCTGGGTGGCTCAGTTGGTTAAGCAACTGCCTTCAGCTCAGGTCATGATCGTGGAGACCCGGGATCAAGCCCTGCAACTAGCTCCCTGCTCAGCGGGAGGCCTGCTTCTCCTTCTCTCACTCCCCTCTCTTGCTTGTGTTCCCTCTCTCGCTGTGTTTCTGTCAAATAAATAAATAAAATCTTAAAAAAAAAAAATCTACACAGATAGAAAGTTAAGAGAATAGTTGCCATATGCTGGGGAGAGAGAACGGGAAGTGACTTTCTGAGTACAGGGTTTCTACTTGGGGTGATGAAAATGTTCTGGAATTAAGATGGGACGATGTTCATAAAACTTTCTGAATATACTAAAAACCACTGAATTATACATTATAAAAGGGTGAATTTTAAGGTCTATGACTTTCACAATAAAGATTTTTTTAAACTATTTATTTATTCATGAGAGACAGTCTGCTTCTCCCTCTGACCTTCTCCCCTCTCATGCTCACGCTCTTAAATAAATAAATAAATAAAGGAATAAAGGAATAAATAGAATCATTTGGTGTTATTTCACTTAATGCTCATTTGTCACCAGGATAACAATTTTTCAAATTGACAAAAAGGAAAACCAATGACTTCATGAACTCGAAAGAACTTATTATCCTCAGAATAAAAACCTTTAAAGCAATTAATCAGCACTAAATGCTAAAATCATTGTTTTAAAGGCTGCGGGGTGGGGTAGGGGGGTATGCAACACGATACAACTCAAATGGTCTCAAAATATTAATCACTGACAAAGGGAAACAAGGTATCCTTACAATAAAGAGATGGATGTAACCATGTTAACCAAGTAACTAAACTGAGCATCACCAAAAACAGGACCAAGAGACACCATGTACCTCTTGTTATGCTACACTGAGGACATCACCCATGAACCATTCTTAAAAAAATGCTTACTTGGAATCTATGAGCAGTCAAATTCAAATTGGGACATTGTGCAAAAGATCTGAATTCCTCAAACAACGTTAATGTCATGAAAGACAAAAACAAAAACAAGCAAAAAAAAAAGAAAGAAAGGTATTACGTATTAGAGGTTGTCTAAAGAGGTATGACGATCCAGCGCAACATTTAATCCTTGACTGAATCATAGGTAAACAAAAAGCAGCTACTGTGAAGATTACTAAGGAAACAACATATGAATTATAGGTATATTTAGTTTAACAATACTGTATCAGGGGCGCCTGGGTGGCTCAGTGGGTTAAAGGCTCTGCCTTCAGTTCAGGTTATGATTTAGGGTCCTGGGACAGAGGCCCGCGTGAGCAGAGAGTCCGCTTCCTCCTCTCTCTGCCTACCTCTCTGCCTACTTGTGATCTCTCTATCTGTCAAATAAATAAATAAATAAAACCTTTCAAAACAAAAAAACAATACTGTATCAGAAAAAAAACCAATACTGTAACGGCCTTAAATTTCTTAAGGGTAATAATAGTTTTATGAGCATACAGGAGAATGCCCTTGGTCTGAAGAGAAACAAGAAGTATTCAGAGATGAAATGTCACAACTTACTCTCCAATTACAGAGAAAAAAAGCGTGGGGCATGGGGTGTGTGTATATGTAGAAAATAAATATGGCAAAATGTGTTACGAGGATGTTCATTTTATACTATTCATTCAACTTGTTTTTGCAGAACTGAAAATTTTCAAATACAATAAAAATATTCAGAATCCTATTTCTGCTTTTCCATAAATTTGCAATCTGTAACAATAAAATTTAAAACTGAGAAACAGTTTAACTTACAGCAAGGAGCTGTCTTATAAGCATGTCTGAGGCTTTCTCAGAAATGTTGCCGACAAAAACTGTAGTAGTGGGACCACAATTTTCATCATTTTCTTTAGCCTTTAAGCCTGGGTGATCCTTTCTTGCTCCCAAATGCTTTCCAACCATGGATACAGTGGGTACTAAAACCTAAAGTGAAGAAAAGCAATAAAATTGGAAGTGGCAATTAAATTTCCTATCACATTTAAAGTAACATTAGTCTAAAAACAATTTTAAAGCACTAAATATATAGCACATTATTAAAGGTTCTACATAATCTAAAGCTTCTATCATTTTTCATTAATGCAAATTTATTCATGACAAGTTCCACAATGAGATTGCCTTTTATTTTTTTGCCAGATTTGACAGGACACACGCAGAAGAGGAGGGGAGAGGGAATCTCATGCAGAAGCCCCGATATGGGGCTAATGACCCCTGAGATCTAACGACCCTGAGATCACGACCTGAGCCAAAATCAAAAGTCAGATGTTTAAATGACTGAGCTACCCAGGCACCCCAGATTACCTTTCTTTTGAAAACAACTCAGAAAAGGAAATAAAAATGACTTCTATGGAAATGTTTTTATATTTAAGACATAATTCTAAAATGTCTCAGACATCAAAAATCATTTAAAATAATCAAATATATCCAGGAGCTCTTCACAACTTTTCTCTGTACTATAAAAGCAAATTTTGGGGGCACCTGGCTGGCGCAGTCAGTTAGGTGTCTGACTCTTGATTTCAGCTCAGATCATGACCTCAACGGTCCTGGGATAGAGCCCTGCATCAGGCTCCACACTCAGCTGTCAGTCTACTTCTCCCCCCCACGCACTAGTGCTTGCTCTAAAATAAACCTCCCCCAAATTTTTTAAATAAGAGCAAATTTTAATTATCCCCACTAATCCTCTGACAGAGCATCTGAATACTCATAGCAACTCTCCAACACTTAAACTTTACCTTTATCAGTTAGTTACATTTTTATTTTCCCTTTATAACTTTCAACTTTCCAGAAGAAGGAAAAATCCTACTCATTTTTTATGTGGAACTGAATTTAGCAAAACATCACAGGCAGCACCGAATAAAGGTGAACTGAGGGAGCTATTCCAAACCCCAAGTCTCACCTTCTCCCAAGCTGAAATGCAAGAGAGTAAGAGTACCTCTCATATGAGGTTTTCCAAAAGAGCCAAACAATGGGTATGCAATGCAACTGGACTCCCCCTTGGTCTGCAGAACCATATCTTCTTAGTGCTCTATCTACCTTACAGCAGATTCCTGTTTGCCCACAGAGTTACCATCTCACTCCCCTTCCTCCCTTTTCAAAATCCACAGATAGAAAAACAATTGAAAGTAATGAAATCTAACCTCCCTCACAGTGGAATTCCAGATGATATTCTACCACTTGAAGAAAAATTCTGGTTAAACAACAGTTAAGAGGGTCATTATTTATTCATGTGTTAAAGCAGATAAGCATTCTGAATTAATATGCTTAGAGTGTACAAAAGCTTTGATGAATGTGAATAAGGCTTACGACTACAGACTAATATGGACGCCTCGGTGGCTCAGTTGGTTAGGCAAAAAAAAAAGATGACGACAACTGAATTAACAAAACACTTTACAAGAATAAAGGCTTCAAGAAAACTTTACAAAGCTTAAAGCTATCATATCAGAGGACAGAGAAAAAATAGTTTGGAAGGAGCTAAAAATTAGGTAGGTGAGAGAAAAGAATGGAAATACATTTAACACAAATTTCATTTCAAAATTTAAGTTTCTACTAGGACCGCTTCTAGTCTTTTTTTTTTTTTTTTTTTTTTTTTAATGAGATTGAACATGTCTGATCTGATCATTCTATCTCCCAGGACCAAGACAGGAGTAGAAAATCATCAAAAAGCCAATGTCCTAAATCTAAAATAACAAGTATATGAAGAGTCTAGAAAATTTAAAGTAGATCATAAAACTATTTAGGGAGCCTATTTTAAAGGCAATTGCATAATATGTGTAGCTGTGTGAAAATGATACTCAAATAAGTAGTACGGTATAAAGGGATGCTCTCACTCCCTATTATTCTTTTAATACTTAATGCAGTAACACATGGGGTGCCTGGGTGGCTCAGTTGGTTCAAGTCATGATCCCAGGGTCCTGGGATTGAGCTCCACATCGAGCTCTTTGCTTTGCAGGAAGCCTGCTTCTCCCTCTCCCATTCCCCCTGCTGTGTCCCCTCTCTTTCTGTGTTTCTGTCAAATAAATAAATAAAATCTTTTTAGAAATAAATAAATAGGGGTGCCTGGGTGGCTCAGTTGTTAAGCATCTGCCTTCGGCTCAGTCATGATACCAGGGTTCTGGGATCAAGCCCCACATCAGGCTTCCTGCTCAGTGGGGAGCCTGCTTATCCCTCTTCCACTCCTCTTGCTTGTATTCCCCCTCTCACTCTGTCAAATAAAGAAGTAAAATCTTTAAAAATAATAATATTAAACAAATAAATAAGAGTAATAACGCTACTTTATCTCCTACTTCCTCCTTAAAATTATACTTACAGTTGGAGCAGGAGCCATAATGCTCATTGGTACAGGAATCATTGGGGTCCCTAAGAAAAAAAGCACATTAAACCTTATGAATACAAGAATCTATGACTATATTCTGTATTAATTACATGGCACACAAACAGGTATCCTCACTCACAGCTATTAAAGTAGAAAAATATGACTGATGAAAATTAGATATTGATGAATGCCTTATTTTCAAAAGCAACATGAAACAGGCTGATCTATATTAACTTTTACAATGACAAAAAACGATTTTAAAAGCAAAAAGACTACCACTACAACATGCTTTTGTCTCAGGAGTTTAAAAATCTGGGGGCGCCTGGGGGCGCCTGGGTGGCTCAGTTGATTAAGCGACTGCCTTCAGCTCAGGTCATGATCCCGGAGACCCGGGATCGAGTCCCACATCGGGCTGCCTGCTGGGCGGGAAGCCTGCTTCTCCCTCTCTCACTCCCCCTGCTTGTGTTCCCTCTCTCGCTGTGTTTCTCTCTGTCAAATAAATAAATAAAATCTTTAAAAAAAAAAATCTGGGGGTGCCTGGGTGGCTCAGTTGGTTGGGCGACTGCCTTCGGCTCAGGTCATGATCCCAGAGACCTGGGATCAAGTCCCACATCAGGCTCCCTGCTCGGCGGGAAGCCTGCTTCTCCCTCTCTCACTCCCCCTGCCTGTGTTCCCCCTCTGGCTGTGTTTCTGTCAAATAAATAAAATCTCAAAAAAAACAAAACCAAAAACCAGGCAAAAAATTTGACCAGTCATCTCAGTGTCAAAGAAAATCATAAGACAATCTGCTGGCTGCACTAATAAGGGTTTAAGAGGAGTCAATGAGCTATTACTGACATCTTAGTAATACCTACATTTTTGTTTTCAACTACACTGTTTACCAACCAGTAACTACTTTTGAGTCACTGGTTTGAGTATTGAGTCTTCTTGTGTATATAACTAATGAAAGTTATCTTACCATCTGAACACTAAAAAAAAGAATGCAGTGAGGGCAAAAATCAGTGAAAAATTTGTCCACTTCTCTAATACAAATTTTAAAATGCTTCTAATTATATCTCAAGAATATCTGAAATTTATCTTCTACTCAAATTTAACATCAATTTAAGAGAATTCTCTAGCTAAGACTGGTAATAAATTCTTAAAACATTTAAAATTATCTATTTATTTTCTAATGTAACTTATTTAAATTAATTTTTAAACAAGAAAAATCAAGATTCCTAAACAATATAGTCAACAGAATACAGCACAAGATAGAAAAAAAATAAATAAAGGTGCCTGGCTGGCTCAGTGGGAAAAGCATGTGACTCTCAATCTCTCAAAGTCATGAGTTCAAGCTCCACATCAGGTGTATAAATTACTGAAATAAATACATATGTACACAAACTTTTACAAAAGAAAAAAAAAAGACAGACTTCAGAATCAAATGTGGATACAACTCTTGGTTTTATCATGTCTAACTATGCAACCTTAGGCAAACTCTTTAAGCTGCAGTTTCCTCAATTCTCCTGAGGTAGTTTCTTTGGAGCACCTATAAGACTAAGATTATTGGGGCGCCTGGGTGGCTCAGTTGGTTAGGCAACTGCCTTCGGCTCAGGACATGATCCCGGAGACCCGGGATCGAGTCCCACATCGGGCTCCCTGCTCGGTGGGAAGCCTGCTTCTCCCTCTCTCACTCCCCCTGCTTGTGTTCCCTCTCTGGCTGTGTTAAAGCCTCTGCCTTCGGCTCAGGTCATGATCTCAGGGTCCAAGGATCAAGTCCCGCATCAGGCTCCTTGCTCAGCAGGGAGCCTGCTTCCTCCTCTCTCTCTGCCTGCCTCTCCGCCCACTTGTGATCTCTCTCTCTGTCATATAAATAAATAAAAATCTTAAAAAAAAAAAAAAAAAACAGGTCTCTGATGTAAAGCTTTCCTCAAACAAAATATTTCTGGTTGAGGGGCACCTGCATGGCTCAGTTGGTTAAGCGACTGCCTTCGGCTCAGGTCATGATCCTGGAGTCCTGGGATCGAGCCCCGCATCGGGCTCCCTGCTCGGCCAGAAGCCTGCTTCTCCCTCTCTCACTCCCCCTGCTTGTGTTCCCTCTCTCGCTGTGTTTCTCTCTATCAAATAAATAAATAAAATTTATGAAAAAAATATATATATATTTCTGGTTGATTTACAAGAGCATTCACTGACTTCGGCCTGAATTACAGATTCTAAGTGGGGGGGAACTTAATATGCAAATAAGGATCACTCTTAGATACGGTCTTTTGGAAGGGAAATTGATTTTGTATAAAATGTTTTCAGTCCTGCTAAAATATTAAAATATCTGAACTACCACCCATAAACCTAAGGAAAACTCTTGCCCTCCTAAGCCAAGTAATGTTAACTATGTACCTTAAGATAATGATTCCCAAATGCAAATCCTCTAAGCTACACTTAAATAGATGCTTAGGAATCTCCTGCTAAAAATCGTAACTTGCTAAAAATAAATATTCCTGGGCTCCAGTATCTGAGGATCTGAATCAAGAATTCCCCAATCTTGGAGTGGAACCTGAATTTTTTTTTTTTTTACCTCAGAGTTCTGGACAGAGGAAGCTTTTATATTAATTTAGAAAGCTCTCCAAGGTATATTGTCAAGCATAAAAAAGCAAGAGGCAGGGCACCTGGGTGGCTCAGTCAGTTAAGTGTCTGCCTTTGTCTCAGGTCATGACCCCAGGGTCCTGGAATCAAGTCCCATGTCTGGCTCCCTGCTTAAAGGGAAGTCTACTTCTCCCTCTACCCCTCCCTACTCCTCATGATCTCTCTGTCTCTCATGCTATCTCTCAAATAAAATAAAATCTAACAAGAACAAAAAAGCAAGAGGCAAAACAGTATATATACAATGCTACTATACATCTGCATCTGCATTAAAAGGAAAAAAGGGCATCTGGGTGGCTGAGTCATTAAGCATCTCCTTTTGGCTCACGCCATGATCCCATAGTCCTAGGACTGAACCCCACCTCGAGCTGCCTACTCAGCGGGAAGCCTCCTTCTCCCTCCCACTCCCCCTGCTTGTGCTCCCTTTCTCGCTGTGCCTGTCAAATAAATAAAATCTTTAAAAAAAAAAAGTGAGGGGCGCCTGGGTGGCTCAGTTTGTTAAGCGACTGCCTTCGGCTCGGTTCATGATCCTGGAGACCCAGGAATAGAGTCCCACATTGGGCTCCCTGCTCAGCAGGAAGCCTGCTTCTCCCTCTCTCACTCCCCCTGCTTGTGTTCCCTCTCTAGCTGTGTTTCTCTCTGTCAAATAAATAAATAAAATCTTAAAAAAAAAAGTGAAAGAAAAAAACACAGTGGATATAAGAATATAAACTTAGGGGTAGCCTGGGTAGCTCAGTAGGTAAATCATCCAACTCTTGATTTCAGCTCAGGTAGTGATCTCAGGGTAGTAAAATCAAGTCCCTGCGTCAGGTTCTTCACTAGGTGTGGAACCTGTTTGGGATTCTCCCTCTCCCTCTCCTTCTGCCCCTCCCTCCCAGCTCACCTGTTCACATTCGTGCATGCTCTCCCTCTCTCGCTTTACAAAAATAACAAAAAAAACAAAACAAAAAAAACATATTTATAGCTGCTTGTAATGTACATTAAAAACTATCTGGAAGGAGAAAAAAACTAATGAGCCTGTTTTGTTTCCCACTTTTGATAAGGGAATAGTAACAAGAGTCATGTGGAAATGTGAGCAAAACTTTTCATTGTATACCTTTTTAACTACTGAAACATACAAATTAGTATTTACTGGAATATACATTACCTGTTTTTTTAAATAAAGATGTTTTTAAAAAATCTTCCCACATGAATTTGATACTCAGCCAGATATGAAAAGTACTGTCACAAGAAAGTAAGATACCACATTTACAGAGAGTGCTAACATCTTTACTTTAAAACAGTCATGTACATATCATTTTCCTAAAGTTCCCACTATAATGACAAATGTACAGGTTAAAAATAACAACAGTTTCCACAAACCTACCTGGAGGTACAGGTGGAGGAAAACCAGGAAACTGTGGGGGTGGGATCCCTGGTGGGAGTGCTGGGATTCCCATGGGAGGGCGATTCAAATGAGGGGGGAAAGACATTCTTACTGCAGCGGTCTAAAGAAAAAAATCATGACAAATCATTTTATTTGAAAACTTTGCAATTTGATATGCCTGGTTTGTTGGCCTTCATTTTTAGAGTATCTGCAAAATTCTAAAGTTTTCTTACCCAAAGGAGTTGGCAAAGACCCTCTTTTCTCTGTCTGTCCATTGAGAATTTTTAAAACTTAGATCTTTTCTAAAATAAGTTCCCAAAATGTACACGATCTAAATTCAGGATAGACTCCTACAATCATATGGGAATACATATAAAGGAAGAAAAAAATTTTGAGGTTCAGTTAATATCCAAAAATTAAATACCAAACATCAATGAATTTTTTTTAAAACCAAATTCAGAATCCAGGAAGATTATCTAACAGTTTTTTTCTTTAAATGTTCTGATGCATTCATTTTTTACACACCTCAGCACCCTGAAAACTAAATGTACAAAGTTACACAGTATCTGTTGATTTAATGTTGGCCAGTTCCTCAAGGACAAATGATTGTCTCAGTGAACTATAATCCTGAGAGGGAAGAAACCTCCTGACATCAGGTCAGATACTAACCACTCGGATATAAAGAGAACATACAATATGTGACAATGAGAAAATGTCCTAATTTTTGTTAAACTTAAAAGCAAATCTCTTGACCATTCTTGAATGAAATTCAGTGAATGAATGAAATTCAAGAATCAGAAGCTACCTTTTCTTTAGAAACTAACTTTAATACATGAATACACTGAACTGTTTCATTTGGTTTGTGATATTATTACTTAAATTTAATTTTGTTCTTTAGTTAAACAAATATAAACATTTAAGACTACCTGACCACCAAATTTTATATTTTCATCAACATACTTGAGTGTCCAAAACTATTAGAAAAAGTACAAAAACTATTTTGGGATGTCCTGGGAAGATTCCATGCACCAATATTAAAAAGCAGCCAAAATAAGATGGCACTAAATAGTAGTAATTTGATCAACAGGAGATATTTCTATTAGACAGTAGGAAAAACTCCCCCACACTCTATAACTGAAGGAGTCTAGAGTTGTTTGAAGCTTTTAAAGAACATCTGTCTCTATTATTTTTTTGTGTTTCATACATTGATTTACTCACCCTTCAGAAGAGAGAAGATAAAAAGTGCATGTCTTCCACTTCCTCGCCCCCTAACAGTTTGGTATAGATCGCTGTATTCTTCTAAATACCTTTCTATACACAAACTAATATATAATTATTTGTGTTTTTCTGCAAACAGTATAATCATACTATATTGTTAGGTGCATTTCTCCCTCATTATCATTAACATCTCTTCATATCAGTTCATTAAGTTCTATTTCAATCTTTATAATGCAGTAAACTACTATAATACAGGCATATAATAATTATTCATTCAACATGGATGGCTGACTCAACATTTTGCCTCTTACAATACTGAGCGTTGTTGAACATATAAATCTATGCACCTGTGCAAGCAATTCTACTATACAGATTAGTATTACATGTATCTACACTTTAACTCCAAGTCATCCTCCAGAGCTAGTGTACAAATCTATATCCCCACCACCAATATATGGAAATGCCCTTTGCTCAGATCCTCACCATTGCTAGCATAAATCAGTGTTCAATTTATAACAAACTAATATGAAAAAATGTTCTCATTTCAATGTGCATTTCCTTAATCACTAACAAGGTTGAGTATCTTTTTACCTGTTTATTAGACATTTTGTTAAAACGGTCTTAGAAAAGCATGTCCTTCAAACTCACAGCTGTTCTTCCATAGTGTTCTTTTGACTTAGTAAGTTAGAATACAATATTCTATAAAATCTAAACTTCAATTTCAGAAAGCACAGTACACTCAAAATACTTAGAATTAACAAATAAATTCCTAGGATTTCATAACTTAGAAAATAAGGTATTGGAAATACTTTAAAATATTAAGTATCAGTCTAAATTAAAAATGAAAAATGCAACTAATTAATTACTGTAAATGTGTTAAATTTTTAAATAATCTTTTTGTAAAACTTTCTGCCCAAAAAACAAAAACAAATATTCCATATAAAGGGGGCAGGAGTGTATCTCCTTTTAAAAGGGGGCTACTGTCCTACTTACAGAAACTCTTCTATTATCATTATAATACTCTATCTCAGCACTTTCTTAGGAGGGTAGTTGATATTAATACCTGTTGAATAAATAAATCAATGAATGAATCAGTAAACCAATTTATTAAGAAGCTCCCATGTGCCAAATACTATGCTAGCAAGGACCTAGGGTCTAGCCTCACAATATTTACAAAGATTGGAGCACGAATTTAGCTCTAGAATCATTTATTGTCAAATATTAGTGGTAACTATTATTTGTTAAAAACCTATATTCTTGGTCTTTAAATTATATTTCATGACTTTTAAATGTATAATTCATTCAGTACAAGTTAACCAGATTATGTCTTAGTTTATGCCAATACATCCATTCCATCAACTTCTAATTTTTCTGTGTTTTATGTCCCTTTCATTTGCACTGTTCACAACTTGCTTATTCACAGGCAAGCTTCAAAAGTGAAAATAATCTTAGTAAAATAATGGTCCCTCCTGTGGTCAGAAAACTACAATTCTGGTGATCACTGATTAATATTAAAGTTCATTATAAACATCCTAAAATGAGAGCATCAACCACTTTTTTCACAATGAACTTCTGTTTTCACATGTGAAAATGAGAATAAACTTTTGTAACCACAAGCAAAATTTATCAGTCTTTACCTACAGTTGATAAACTGTAATACTCTCACCACAAATTATATAGAGATTCAAAACTGGTAGGTGCTTTGCTGACTAAAGTAGGAAAAAGACTAGAACTACATAAATATGGTGGTCGTGGTCAGGCCTCACCAAGAAGGTAGACAAACTGCACAAAGACACCAAAGGGGCCGAGGCAGAAGCCTTGTGTCTGGAAATAATGGCCTTCCAAGCAAAGGAAACAGCAAATACAAAGACCCTGAGCTGGGTGGGCATGCAGTATCTGTCTGTGGGAGGAAAGCAAGGCCAATAGCTGGAGCAGAGTACTTGAGTAAAGTCAAAGATAAATGCCAATCAAGTATTACTTGGGGGTGGGGATTCAAAGAATGTAGTACTTTGTAGGCCACTGTAAAGGTTTTGATTCTTGCTCTGAACGAGATGGAAAACATTTGAAAGACTTTTGACCTGACTTATATTTTAGCAGTGTCACTGGCCACTGTGTTAAGACTGGAGAACAAGAGTAGAAGCAGGAGACTACGGCAATAACGCAGTCCAGAGAAGGTAGCCTGGAATACGTGGCAGTGGTTAAAGTGTTAGGATTCTGGATGCAGTACTTTGAAGGTAGCCAATTGCTGCTGAGGGATCATGTGTGAGGTTTAAGAAAAGAAATGCAAAGGTTATTTTATTAGCACTGAAATGACTTCAACATTTAAAAATACTTGTATTTTTCACTTTTTTCACTTTCATTTTGGAGTATTTCACTTTTAGAAGGCTCAAAGCATTTTACCTGCTAGGTATGAAACCTTACAACCCAAAGTAGCAAAAACAAGCACCTATGATGCAAGTGTTCCCTGTCTCTAGCGTGGCAGTGGTTATACAGGTTTATTATGCATTTGTCTAAATTAACTGAAATTAAAATGGGTGCATTATATTGTACGCAAATTTTATCTCAATAAATCTACTCTCCTCCATCTAAAAAAACTTTTTCAAAAAAAAAAAAACTTTCAAATAAGATTTATCTCTACCACTCATAATATGCATGCATTCTGCTTTTCTCTTTTCCATTTTTTTCCTCTTTACACTTTTAAATCACTTTTTCTCCTACACCATTAATTGCTTACAATCATTCCTCCACTGCAGATTTATCCCAACAAAAAACAAATTATTTCACCAGAAACAGATACAGTGGCTAATCCCATCAAGACACTGTGCCAAATTTCTGAATGGTTAAGAGGTAAATGAACGAACAGATTCTCCTTAGTGAACACTTATACAACTCATTCATTCATTCAACAATTACCCAGCTCCAATTGTGTGTCAGGTTCTTTTCTAAGCATTGGTTTTATTAGCTCTGAAAGAGCAAATTTTAAGTCTTAATACAGTTACACAGCCAGCCAAGTGGCTCTACAATCAATATAAATGATCATGACTATAGAATGCATTGCTCATCGCTGTTTATAGCCCGCAGGGTACAATAGACTGACATACCTGCCCCAGCCTAAGCAAAGCAAACCCTTCAAAATATTGTTTCTCACAGTAAATTTCTACAAAAGTGGAATCTTCAGGAACTATTTCTAGGAAAAAGTGTTCCACGTCCCAAGAATGGGCAATCCTTGATTAACAAAAAGTTTCTTTTGCAGGAAAACTTTTCAGAGGTGTGAAAATACTCAAGTCTCCAAGGAACTGTCTTTTTCTGAGATTTCCACTTAGCTGTTTTACCATCTTCAATGATTAAAACGCAATACTACCTACAGAGAAAAATTAGTGGTAGAATGGAGCGGAGGTGGGAACAGGGAGTGACGTGGGAACAGGAAAGAGGAAGCCTTTTTGGGGTAACAGTCGCACAACTCTGAACATTTACTAAAAAATCATCAAATTACACTACAAAGAGTGTATTTCATGTGCTAATTACACCTTAATAAAGTTGCCTTTAAAGAAAGCAATACCAATTCAGGACAATTTGAAGCTAAAACCAAGTTAAGACCCGTAAACCAAACAATACTCCATCAGTATTAATTTCCTGATTTTCTTCACTATACTGTTGTTAAATGTAAAAATGTCTTTATTCTAAGAAACATATACTGACGTGTTTTAGGGCTAAGGGGCATCTCATCCAAAGCTTACTAGCAAAGCATTTCAGAAGAAAACTATAAAATAAAAGAAGATGATAAAGCAAATCTGTCAAAAGTTATCATTTGGGGAATCTGGGTAAAAGGCATTTGAGAATTCTCTCCACTTGAAACTTTTTTGAAGTTTGAAATCCTACTAAATAAATTTTAAAAAGTAGTAGTGATAATTCTGGTGGTATAAATACTATGTTCTTCTTTTCTGAAGTTTCAGAATTCAAAAAAAGGGCAGAAAAGAGCTATTTAAAAACTTTAAGTGGAAATTAATCGAAATCCATTTAGGAACAGCAGTGGTAGTTGTCAGAAAAGACTATCAAAATTAAACAAAATACACAGAATGTTTTTGTAAGACATTAAATGACTATTTTTGCTTCCAAAGTTACAAAATAGTCAACGTAATTTTTCTTCAGACCATACATAAATGAGAAGTATACAGCTAATCTGTGACCCAAAAAGTTACTTGAAAATTCCAAACTCGTAATAGGTCTGAAGCAGTTACCAATGTTAAAATGAACTCATTTTATTTTAAAAACATATTTAAAGCCTTACCACAGTGGAATAAAGATACCAAACCACAAAATAAAAACATTTAATCCAAACTATTATTAATATATGGTGCCTTTTTGTAACACTGGAATAAAAACATTTTCTTCCTGGGAATGGCTTAAAACCATACCTAAATAAGTAAATAAGGGGAAAACCCTACTTTGGGGATCCCAAATGGAAATTTGATAACCCCAAGGAGATTTTTTTTTTTTCTTTTTAAGTGGCTCGGGGAACCTGGGTGGCTCAGTCGTGTAAGTGTCTGACTCTTGATTTCAGCTCAGGTCATGATCTCAGAGTCTTGAGACTGTGCCCCATGGGAGTCTCAGCAGGGAGTCTGCTTGAGCGTTTCCCTTCCTCTCTCATAAATAAATCTTAAAAAAAAAAAAACAACAACAACTCAGACACTTCACTGAGCCACCCAGGTGCCCCAAGATGATTTAATAAAAATATTAACATTTTAATTTATTTCAGTTTACAAAAGTCTTCAACATACGTTATCTCACTGAATCTCCCGAATTACTTGGTGTGGATATATTATTCTTTTACAGATGAAGGAGCTAACCCATCCAAGGGAAAACAAGTAAGTGCTTGGGGACTCCAAAGTCCCCACTATCCTGAAATTACCAATCCAAAAGCTGTTTTCACTGTATCACAATGCCTCTTTCTAGAAACAACATACCAAGAAGAAACTTCTTATTAACGGTTAACTTTATTTATAAAAGTCTATTCAGAGTACATTAAAAGAAATGTTAAGAGTTAGGCTTAGGCTCTTAAATAACAGTATCAGTTAACGTGGACTAAAGACTATGTTACTAAGACACTGCACTAAGGATTTTACATGTTTTTCTCAATCCCCAATCACAATAACCTATAAAGTGGATACTAAACTAATCTCCAATTTACAGATGAAGAAAAAAGCCAAGACTTCAAGAAAAATTAATTAGAACAGTATACTATCTGCTTGAATCCTAACGAACCAATGATCAACTGGATGCCTTTCAAGGCCTCTGAAGGATTTTGGAATTCTTTTAAAAATTAAAGTCCCCAAAACAACATAAAAATTGTCTATTGCCAACTACCTAATTCAGGATACTTCACACTACAGCAGTCCGGAACAAGAAAAGTTTAATCTCTTCCCTCCTTTTGGTCTGCTCCACTCAGCCCAGTATGAAAACGGCTTTTCCATGGCAATATAAATCCCCATTACATAACTTCTTCATATTCCGAGATCTACTTCGAAAAACGTATTTAAAAAGTACTGAGGACCAAAATAAAGTAAGAAAGAAGTAACACATTTTAATGTGGAACTTGGTCATAGCCTAGAATGAATGGGGATACAGTTTACTGCAACCTCCAAAGGAGGAAGGGGGCAGGACCACAAAACTCATGACAATCTTAAACAAGAGAACCAAGAGGGTGCTACAAAAGCGGGGCATTAGTTGCATTCGGGTTAGGGGAGTGAGGGAGTCCACTCGCCGGCGGGCTCTGGATGACGAAAGAGGAAAGGAAAGAAATCCGTTGGTGACCGGCATCTCGCTAAAAAGGGTGGGTGCTCGACGGCTTGTAAGCAGAGCCTGGAGCAAAAGTGTCCTAGGCCCGGAAAATCTACAGTAGGACTCAACAAGCTCAGGTTAGAAAGGGGCCTCAGGGAAGGGCTCCGACCGATCATTTTGTGGCAAACGTGGAGCCCAGAAGGGGCCGAGGCGATTCACTCTGTGGCGGACCGTGGAAGGGAAAAGGAAAGTGGGCGACAATGCAAGGAGGAAACCTCTGGCAGTAGGTCCGGCCTCCACCGGCTCCTGCTGGGCCCACTGGTTTTCGAGGACTTAGAAGAGTGGAGAAACTCAAGCCTCGTGCCCGTCCCCTCCCCCACCCAACCTCCCCTTTACCCCCAATCCCACCCCGGCCCTTTCGCAGCCTCCCTGGCTTCCCTTCCTCCCGCAACCGAGGTACCCGGTTTCCCGGTTCCCACACGCGTTCAGAGGCGTGAACTCACCCGCCGCTGAGAAAACGGTGGGGTTTTCGCGATGTTCCGGGATCCAGGTTACGAGTGGGCTCCACCGGTTCGAGGTTTCTGCGCGCCCCTCGCCGGGAGACAGGTTCCAAAGCGCCTACTCGCACAGGCCGCAAACACAGCCGCGCTGCGCGGGGAGCTTCTGGAGGTCTTCCTCTTGCCCGGCGTGCACTGCGGCCGGGGAGCGTGAAGAGGGAATCATAGAGAAGAATGCGTATAGATAGTCTTCTCTTTTGGCTCTGAATCACCACGCAGCGGCGCATAATCATAGAGAAGGAGCGCCCGGTGGGGACTAGAAAGGCTCGGGCTGCAAATTACGACCCACCCTGCCATTTTTGATTGGAGCTGATTGAGTCTTATGACTACGAGACGCCATCTTGAGGTCAAGGTTCTGCTGCGCAGGGCGCAAAAGCTGTTAGTCTGTTTTTCACTTTTTGTAGTGTGCGTTTCGGGGTATTCTGCCTTGTTCTGTGGCTCATTGAAGTTCGGTATACTGCAAACCGGGCCTCGCCTAGCACCTCAGTAGAATCTCCGGGTTCTGGCCTTTTCCTGGAAAACAGCTACCCTTGATACCAAGAAATAACTGGCAAAGGGCGTGGTGGTTTCAAGTGCACGCGCACACCCCTTGTGCGCCCTGGTAGGGCCAAAGAGGCTGAAGAGGTTTGGAATACCAAAAACGGCCTGTAAAACCGTCTAACATTACTTTCATTCTGTAATGTAAAGGTGCTGAAAGGAACTTCACTTACTAGATTAACGGAAATAAAACTGATTAATGGAAATAAACTAATCAAATGATTCTTCAATTTATAAACATTTTTGGGCAGTATCTTTTAACAGGCTTTTGTTTCCCAACTCTTGCTTCTCAAAAGGCTTATCATTTATTCACTATAAATTTATTGTCTCCCTGAGTGCCTGGTGCTAAGTGCGGGAATATGAAGGTAAATGCAAGTGAGAATTTACCGTTGTTTGGGAAGAGCTGCAAAAAACGCGGAACAGATGACAAACTGACCATTGTGTATAAAACTGAAACATACAGCCCTCCCTTATCTGCTTTTCCTATTGAGTTTTACTCTATAGCACTTATCACTACTTACCGTACTGTGTATTTTTCTTATTTATTCTATGGTTTATTTTTCCCTACCCCACTAGAATGTAAATTTCTAGGTATTGTCTCTATTGTTCATTGCTGTATCCCAGTGCATCGGACAAGGCCTGGTACCTAGCAAATCTCAATAAATGATTGCTGAATGAAAGAAATCATTATATGTGAGTACCAACAAAACATAAAATGTGGTGGGAGACTAATGGGAAAGGCTGTAACATTACTATCATTTGTAAAATTTATATCCATCTGTATTTCTTAGTAGGTTTCCTTACCATTACGTAGGGGTAATAATATATATTCCCCAGAGCTATTGCAAGAATTAAATTAACTAAAGCATGTGAAACTACTTTGTTCAGTAAAGTGCTAGCCAAATGCTAGTTACATTTTTCAAATAACAGATTATGAGGGCATCTGGGTGGCTAGGTCACTTACGTGTCTGCCTTCTGTTCAGGTCATGATCCCAGGGTCCTGGGATTGAGCCCCCATATCATGCTACCTGCTCAGTGGGGAGTCTCCCTTGGCCTCTGCTGCTCCTGCTGCTTGTGTTCTCTCTCTTGCGCTCTGTCAAATAAATAAATAAAATCTTAAAACAAACAAACAAGAGTATGCCTTTTTTTTTACAACTACAGGTATGAACAGAAATCCTTTCAAATTACTCTGTATCCCTTTGCTTTCTTAGAAACATTGTATACAAATTCATGTATTACTTTTATAAGAAAATAAAAACCTTAAACTTAAGTAAGTTTGCTAGCTTTTTTTGTAGTAGACATTTGTTGCTTACATTGACCCTGCATCTATTCCCCTGCCTTTGGTAATGACACTCCAAATTTAAACCATCCTTCCACTAGACTAGATCTTTGTAGTTTGGATATAAACTCCTACCCTAGCCGGACCCTCTAGGACACAGGAATAAAGTTATAACCCAATCAGAGCCTGGTAATTGAGTACTTATCTTGTACCAGGGACCATTTTAAGTATCTTGCAAATACCAGCAACATTAAACCTCACAGCAACCTACCAAAGTAAGAACAGTTGTACTATAGATGAAGAAACTAAGGCTTAGAAAGGTTGAGTAAGGGATGCCTGGGTGACTTAGTTGGTTAAGCGTCTGCTTTCTGGCATCCTGGCTCCCTGCTCAGCAGGGAGTTCCCTCTGCCATTCCCCCTACTTGCGCACTGCCCCCACGCTCTGCCAAATAAAAAAATAAAAATCTTGGGGAAAAAATGGTTGAATAAATTGCACAAAGTTATAAGAACAGTAAGTGTCCAAGCCAATCTGGTTCCTGATTCCATGGTCTGAACCCATTACTGTGCTGCTTCATCCAGCAAGTGTAAGGACCTATTTAGAAATCTAAGCCACCTTGCTGTTTATTCAGAAAAACAGCCCCTGGAAAACAAAGGCGAGCCAGGTTGGGGGAAACGCCCAATCAGTTAACTCCAAACCTCTGGACCCTGAGCAATGGAGATGCAAACTAAGAATGGGCAACCCCTTACCAGTACTCGGGACCATATGGGAATGCCCAAATGCCCTCAACTTCCCGGTTCCTGGAGGAACAGAAGTGCAAATTAACCCTTGTGATTTGAGGGATCACCCTATAAAAGCTAGCCTGAGAAATTAGGTGGGTTCGCTCTCTCTCTCCTGAGAAGCGACCCTGGCCTGCCAGTATAATTCTCGATGCTTGACGGGAAATAAAGCTTTGCTTAACCCTCGCTTTTCTATCAGCCTCATTCCTTTAAACACGGACCCCATTAGCAAGAATACTGCTAAAAGGGGTTGAAGGAGGGGACTCTTTTTCACTTAAAAATGGGAGGATTTAAACTTAGAACTAGAGGGGATAAGAATGAAACAATCACAGAAGAAAGCTGAGCTAAGGAGGGCCTGGGTGGCTCAGTCCTTAAGCGTCTGCCTTCGGCTCACGTAATATCCCAGAATCAAGCCCTCCATCGGGCTGCTGGCTAGCCCGGCAGGAAGCCTGCTTCTCCCTCTCCCACTCCCCCTGCCGGCGTTCCCTCTCTAGCTGTGTGACCCGGGATCGAGCCCCACATCGGGCTCTCTGTTGGGCGGGAAGCCTGCTTCTGGGCTATACCAATTACATTTCTATAAAGAGTTTAAACTCAATATATAGGTGTACATGTACATAACATTCTCATGGAAGACAATGATATTTAATTTAGTTTATCATTTCTCTTCTTTGCTCTAATAAAGATATCTTTTTCTACAATTGTTATCTGAACCTGGTCTCCACCAATCCAAAGAAACTATGTCTATCTTTTTGTTTTAAAAGATTTATTTATTGGGATGCCGGGGTGGCTCAGTCTGTTAGACATATGTCTTTGGCTCAGGTCCTGGGATAGAGCCCTGTGTTGGGCTCCCTGTTCAGCATGGAGTCCGCTTCTCCATCTGCCTGCTGCTCCCCCTGCCTATGCTCTCTCTCTGATGAATAAATAAAATAAAATCTTTTTTTTTAAGATTTTATTTATTTGACAGAGATAAACACAGCCAGAGAGGGAACACAAGCAGGGGGAGCGAGAGAGGGAGAAGCAGGCTTCCCACCAAGCAGGGAGCCCTATGTGGGACTCGATCCCGGGTCTCCGGGATCATGACCTGAGCCAAAGGCAGTCGCTTAACCAACTGAGCCACCCAGGCGCCCTAAAATAAAATCTTAAAATAAAAAAAGATTTATTTATTCATTTGGGAGAGAGAGAGAGAGTGAGCGTGAGCAGGGGTGGAGGGGAGGAGCAGAGAAAGAGGGAGAGAAGCAGATTCCCCCTTGAGTGTAGAGCCCTGACGTGGGCCTTGATCTTAAGATGCTGAGATCATGACCTGAACCAAAATCAAGAGTTGGCAGCTCAAGTGACTGAGCACCCAGGTGTCCTGCTACACTACTGCTTTGCTAAATCCAGTGGACATTTCTTAGTCTTTATTTTAGTCTTCTGGTACTTAATGCTCCTGACCACTGCCATTTGACAAATCTTTCCTTGACTTGTGTGTCCCACAGTCTTCCTCCTACAATTCTGCCTCCTCTCATTTAATCTCCTTAGGAGGGTCTTTTCCTTACACTCATGTCTTAAAATGTTAGTTTTCCGCAGGCCTTCTTCTCCTTACTCTAAGTGATTTCACAGCTGGCTCATCTACTCTTAGGGCTTCAACAACCATCTGTTCCCAGATTTATACCTGTAGCCTAGACCACCTTAGTTCCCTTCCATTATTGGCCAGTTCCCTATGAAGTACCTGCACTGGAATAGTTCCCCCCCTTTTTAAATATTTTATTTATTTACTTGACAGGGAGAGGGAGAGGGAGAGGGAGAGGGAAAGGGAGAGGGAGAGGGAGAGGGGGAGAGAGAGAGAGAGAGAAGGAACACAAGCAGGGGAAGTAGCTAGAGGGAGAAGCAGGCTCCCCACCTAGCAGGGAACCTGATGCAAGGCTCAATCCAAGAACCCTGGGATCATGACCTGAGCTGTATCCAGGACATTTTCATCACTCCAGGTGGAAATTTCATACACACTGGGTAATCCCTCCTATGACCCCCTGGCAACCACTAATCAGCTTTCTGTCTCTGTAAATTTGCCTATTCTGGGCACTTCATATAAATGGAATCACAGAATATGTGGCCTTTGGTGTCTGATTCCTTCGTTTAGCAGGTTTTCAAGTTTCACCCATTCTATACACATGAGCATACTTCATTCCTTAGGTGTTGTATGAATATGCTGCATTTTACTTATCCATTCATCAATGGATGGACATTTGGGTTGTGTCCACCATGAATAAAGGTACTACATACATGTGTGTACAAGGTTTTTTTAAAAAAGATTTTATTTATTTGGGAGAGAGAGAGAGAATGCTTGAGAGAGACTATGAGCCGGGGGGAGGGGGAGGAACAGAGGGAGAGGGAGAAGCGGGCACCCCAGGATCATGACCTGAGCTGAACGCAGACGCTCAGCCACCCAGACACCCCCATATACAAGTTTTTGTTCGAACATGTTCTCAATTCTCTTGGCTATATCACTAGAAATAGAATTGTGGGATCATATGGTAGTTCTATGTTTAACTTTTTAAGGAAATGCCAAAATGTTTTCCATAGCAGCTGCACCATTTTACATTTCCACCAGCAAAGTCTGAGAATTCTGTTTGTCTACATCACTGCCAACACTTGTTATTCTTTGGGGTTTTTTGCTAATTATACCTTTCCTAGTGGGTGTGAAGTGATATCTCATTAAGGTTTTGATTAGTATTTCTTTAATGACTAATGATGTTGAGGATTTTTTCATGTGTTTATTGGACATTTATAAACCCTTTTTGGAGAAATATCTATTTAGATTCTTTTCCCAATTTTTAAAAAAGGTTTTATTTATTTATTTGACAGAGAGAAACAGAGCTAGAGAGGGAACACAAGCAGGGGGAGTGAGAGAGGGAGAAGCAGGCTTCCTGCCGAGCAGGGAGCCCGATGTGGGACTCGATCCCGGGAGTCCGGGATCATGACCCAAGCCGAAGGCAATCGCTTAACCAACTGAGCCACCCAGGAGCCCCTCTTTTCCCAATTTTTAAAAAAAATTTTTTTTTATTCATTTGAGAGAGAGAGAGCACACAAGCAAGGGGAGAGGCAGAGGGAGAAGGAGAAGCATGCTTCCCACTGAGCCAGCCCGGGGCCTAATTCAGGACTCAATTCCAGGACCCAGAGATCACGACCTGAGCCAAAGGCAGATGCCTAACCATCTGAACCACCCAGGCGTCCCTCTTTTCTCATTTTTTTTTAAAGATTTTATTTATTTGACAGAGAGAAACTCAGCCAGAGAGGGAATACAAGCAGGGGGAGTGAGAGAGGGAGAAGCAGGCTTCCCACTGAGCAGGGAGCCTGATGTGGGACTCCATTCCGGGTCTCCGGGATCATGACCCGAGCTGAAGGCAGTTGCTTAACCAACTGAGCCACCCAGGTGCCCCTCTTTTCTCATTTTTAATTGGATTATTTGATTTTTATTATTGTGATTTAAAAATTTTTATATATTCTGAATATTACCTCTGATCACAAATATGATTTACACATATTTTTTCCATCCTGTAGATTGCTTTTTCCCTCTTTTTATAGTGTCATGATTCACAAAAGTTCTCTCTCTTTTTTTTTTAAAGATTTTATTTATTTGACAGAGAGAAACACAGCCAGAGAGGGAACACAAGCAGGGGGAGTGAGAGAGGGAGAAGCAGGCTTCCCGCCAAGCAGGGAGTCCGATGTGGGACTCGATCCTGAGTCTCTAGGATCAGAACCTAAGCCGAAGGCAGTCGCCCAACCAACTGAGCTGCCCAGGCACCCCTCACAGAAGTTCCTAATGAAGTCCAATCTACCTATTTTTTTTCTTCACTTGTGCTTTTGATGTCATATTTAAGAAATTGTAAAAAAAAAAAATTAACTATTGCCTAATCTAAGGTATCTTAGTCTGTTCAGACCACTGTAACAAATATACTCACACAACAGAAATTTATTGCTCATAGTTCTGAAAGCTAAAAGTTCAAGATCAGGGTGCTAGCACAGTCGGGTGAGGTTCGTCTTTTAGGTCACAGACTTATTGTATCTTCATACAGCAGGAGGATACTGTATGAGCTCTGTGGGATCTGTGGGAAGCTCTGTGGGATCTCTCTCTTTTTTTTTTTTAAAGACTTTATTTATTTATTTGACAGAGTGAAACACAGTGAGAGAGGTAACACAAGCAGAGGGAGAAGCGGGCTTCCCGCCGAGCGGGGAGCCCGATGTGGGGCTCGATCCGGGTCTCCAGGATCATGACCTGAGCTGAAGGCAGTCGCTTAACCAACTGAGCCACCCAGGCGCCCCTGTGGGATCTCTTTTATAAGGGACTAATCCCATTCACTAGAGTCTCACACACATGACCGATTAATCAGCCTTCAAAGGCCCCCCCACCTACTAACGTCATCAACTTCAAAGGTTAGAATCTCAACATTTGAATTTTGGGGAGACACAAATATTCAGACCTTAGCACAGGGTCATGAGGATTTATACCTCTACTTTTTCTAAAAGTTTTATACTTTCAGCTTTTTTTTTTTCACTTTTTTTTTTTTAAGATTTTATTTGTTTATTTGACAGAGAGAAACACAGCGAGAGAGGGAACACAAGCAGGGGGAGTGAGAGAGGGAGAAGCAGGCTTCCGGCCGAGCAGAGAGCCTGATGTGGGGCTCGATCCTGGGTCTCCAGGATCGTGACCTGAGCCGAAGGCAGTCGCTTAACCAACTGAGCCACCCAGGCACCCCAACTTTCAGCTTTTTAAAAAGTTTTTATTTATTGATTTGAGAGAGAGAGAGAGAGAGAGAGAGAGAGAGCGCATGAAAGGGGAAAGGGTCAGAGGGAGAAGCAGACTTCTCAAGGAGATGGGAGCCCGATATGGGACTGGATCCCAGAACTCCGGCATCATGGTCAGAGTCAAAGGCAGTGGCCTAACCAACTGAGCCACCCAGGCGCCCCTACTTTCAGCTTTTTTACGTCTTGGATTGATTCCAATACAGGGGTCCAAATTTAATCTTTTGCCTGCAGATATCCAGCTATCCCTGCACCAATTGTTGAAAACACTATTTTTTCCTCCATTGATGAGTCTTGGAATGCTTATCAAAAAGTAATTGACCGTAAGCGGATGGGTTTAATTGTGGACTCTCACTTCCATTCCATTGATCTATATTTCTATTCTTACACCAGTATCACATTGTTTTTATCACTATACCTTTGTAATAAGTATTGAAATCAGGAGTGTGTGTCCTTCAGCTTTGTTCTTCTCAAAATTGTTTTTTTTTAAATAAAAGATTTATTTATTTATTTATTTGACAGAAAGAGAGATCACAAATAGGCAGAGAAGCAGGCAGCGAAAGAGGGAGAAGCTGGCTCCCCATTGAGTAGAGAGCCCGATGTGGGACTTGATCCCAGGACCCTGAGATCATGACCTGAGGTGAAGGCAGAGGTTTAACCCTCTGAGCCACCCAGGCGCCCTCAACATTGTTTTTAAGATTGTTGATCAAGGTCCCTTGCAATTCCACATGAATTTTAGGATTAACTGTCTATTTCTACACACACACGAAAGTAATTGCAGGGGGCACCTGGGTGACTCAGTTGGATGAGTGTCTGACTCTTGAATTCAGTTCAGGTCACATATCTTGGGATTGTGAGATTGGGCCCCACATTGGGTTCTCTACTCAGTGGGGAGTCTTCTTGAGATTCTCTCTCTCTCTCTCTCTCCCTTCCTCTTTCCCTCTGCCTCTACCCCCTACTTGCAAGTGCACATGCATAAGTTCTCTCTCTCTCTTTTGTGCTCTCTCAAATAAATAAACGGAGTTAAAATTTTTATAGGAATTTCATTGAATCGGTAGGACAGTCTGGGAGGATATTACCATCGTATCAATATTGAGTTTTTCAAAACATAAACACTGGATGTCTTTCCATTCGCCTTTCTAAATTTCTTTTCAAAAAACGTTTTTAAAGATTTTATTTATTTATTTATTTATTTATTTATTTATTTATTTATTTGAGAAATAGAGTGAGCAAGAGAGAGAGAGAACAAGCAGAGGGGAGGAGCAGAAGGAGAGGGAGAAGCAGACTCCCTGCTGAGCAGGGAGCCTAATGAGGGGCTCCATCCTGGGACTCCAAGATCATGACCAGAGCTGAAGGCAGACACTTAATTGACTGAGTCACCTGGGATCCCCTGTCTTTTCAAATTTCTTTTAATAATGTTTTGTAGTTTTCAGCATATGAGTCTTGCATCTCCTTGCTTAACTTTATTCCTAAGTAGTTTATTCTTTTTGATGCTATTGTGAATGGAATTTTTTCTCCTGAAACTGCAAAAACTCCTAGAAGAAAATATAGGTGGTAAGCTCCTTGACATGAGTCTCAGTGATGATTTTTTTGTATTTGACAACAAAAGCAAAGTCAACAAAAACAAAGTCGACAAAAGCAAAAATAAACAAGTGGAATTATATCAAAGTAAAAAGTTTCTGCACAGTGCACCATCAACAAAATGAAAGGGCAAACTACTGAATAGGAGAAAATATTTTCAAATCACATATTTGATAAGGGGTTAGTATCCAAAATATGTAAAGAACTTATACAACTCAATAGCAAAATAGAATATTATTTTCATATAGTTGGCCAACAGGTACATAAAAGGTACTCAACATTGCTAATAATGAGGGAAATCCAAATCAAAACTTCAATGAGATGTCATCTCACACCTGTCAGAATGACTATTATCGAAAGACAAGAACTAAAAAGTGGTGGTGATGGGGCGCCTGGGTGGCTCAGTAGGTTAAGCCACTGCCTTCGGCTCAGGTCATGATCCCGGAGACCCGGGATCGAGCCCCACATCGGGCTTCCTGCTCGGTGGGAAGCCTGCTTCTCCCTCTCTCACTCCCCCTGCTTGCATTCCCTCTCTGGCTGTGTTTCTCTCTGTCAAATAAATAAAATATTTTAAAAAAATAAAAATAAAAACAAAAATAAATCTATTTCATCAGTTTTGAATTAATTTTTTTCTGAAGATTTTATTTTTAAATAATCTCTATACCCAATGTGCAGTGTGAACTTATGACCCTGAGATCAAGAGTCACATACTCTGCCCACCAAGCCAGCCAGGCGCCCCCAGTTTTTAATTAATTTTTGTGTAATTATATATGAGTTTCAGGTTCAGATTAAATTTTTTTGCCTATTTTTTGCCCAGTTGCTCCAGCACCATCCTTCCTCTAGGATAGAGGGAAGAGTATTCGTTCAGTATTGAATTGCTTTTATACCTTTGCCAAATATTGGTTGGGTGCATATCCAAAGCTGAGAAGCAGAGAGGGAGATGAGGTCCTGAGCATGTTATCTGATTCCTAGATTGGGCTTTGGCTGAAACTGTAATTGCCCAGATTGTTCAGTTATGTGAGCCAGTGCATTTCTTTCATTGGTTAAGGCAGTTTGATTTGTGGTTTCTGTCTTAACTAATGGAAGAAAGATACAGCTCATGTTATTGGCAGGACTTAAATATAACCTGATGAAATATGTTATCATATTTAGAGAAAAATCAGAAGTGGAGTGAGGTCGGCCATTTAAGCATAAATAAAGATAACGCAAGGTGCTCTTGGCAAAATCCGGGATTGCCTTTAATTTGTTATTTTGTGGTCCAGCATCCAATGTTCCCTTTTTATGCAGGGGTAATCCCTCACCATGTCATGCCTCCCATTCTGGAGCTCAAGAGAAAAGATCCTTCCTCTTTCCACTTTACCTACATCCGGGTTATTGGGAATGTGATCTGTGTGACATTAGATTCTCTTCCCAGGATTTTGAATCTTGAGAGAAAAATATAAAAATGCAGAAAAGTTTAGAAATTACTCATAGAAATATTGCTGTATTAGTTGTCTGTTGCTGCTGTAACAAATTACCACAAATTTAATGGCTTAAAACAACATTTATTGGGGCACCTGGGAGGCTCGCTCATTAAGCACCTGCCTTCAGCTCAGGTCATGATCCCAGAGTCCCGAGATCGAGCCCTGCATCAGGCTCCCTGCTCGGCGGGAAGCCTGCTTCTCCCTCTCTCACTCCCCGCTGCTTGTGTTCTCTCTCTAGCTGTGTTTCTCTCTGTCAAATAAAGACATAAAATATATATATTTTTAAAAACCTTTCCTATATATATATATATATATATATACACACATACACTTTTTTTTTAAAGGTATTTTTTTTTTAAAGATTTTATTTATTTGACAGAGAGAAACACAGCCAGAGAGGGAACACAAGCAGGGGGAGTGAGAGAGGGAGAAGCAGGCTTCCCGCCGAGCAGGGAGCCCGATGCGGGACTCGATCCCGGGTTGACGGGATCATGACCTGAGCCGAAGGCAGTCGCTCAACCAACTGAGCCACCCAGGCGCCCCTAAAGGTATTTTTTTAAAGCAAGGGGAAAGGAACCTGTCCGGTCCCTGGGCAAGAAGAGCCACCCTTACAGTTTTATATGTCAGAAGTTGGATACAAGTTCACTGGAATAAAATCAAGGTGTTGGCAAGACTGTGTTCCTTCCTGAGTCTGTAGGGGATAATTTGTTTCCTTGAGATTTTCCAGCTTCTAGCTGCTCCCTTCTCCTCCCCTCACCCTTGGATTCCTTGGCTCTTGGTTACTTTTTTCCATCTTCAAAGCCAGCAATTCTAGCAATTCTGACTCTTTCTGTCATCGTGTCTGTCTGTGACTATGGCTGGGAAAGGCTGTCTGCTCTGTGATTAGATCAGGCCCACTTGCATAACCGAAGAAACTCTTCCCATCTCAAGATCCTTAACTTTAGTCACATGGGCAAAGTCCCTTTTGCCATGTAACATAACATACGTACAGTTTCTTTTTTTTTTCCATACAATTTTATTCTTGTATACACATCTGTTTAATAGTCACTGAATTTCTAGGCCAGGTTCAGGTAACTGAAGGGCCTTTATAATTAGTTTATATTGTCTAGATCCAAGGTATGCTGCAAACATAGTCCGGAGCAAAATGGCAAGTAAAATCTTTCTAAAGACAGGCTTAGAAAATCTAGTCCAGTAAGTTAAGATGTTTCCTTTCTCTGGTAGCGGGGCTGACTCATACTTGGCTGCTAGGCCACCACCAAAAACAAGACCAACCAATCCACCCAGTGTTATGGTAAGGGTTTCACAATTCAAATCACCTGTATTCAAAGGTAAACTTACAAAACTTTTGTAAGATACGTCTGCAGTCAAAAATGGGATCACTGCCATTGGTAAGCCAGGCTAGATGAGCCTATGTCACATTTTCAATGGGTCAAAAAAGACTATTTGCTATTAGACTACAGAGACCAGCATTAAGTCCAACATATGTCAGTCCATGTTCAAACAGATTCCTTTCTGCTTCTGGGAGTTGGTTAATTTTTCTGGTTATGATATTGAAAATTAAGTCTTCCTTGACAGTATCATCTGGTTCATAACATATCGACAGTTTCTAAGGTTTAGGATGTGGATATCTTTAGGGACCATTATTTTGCCTATCACTCTTGCTGTCACTGAGTGTACAGTGGTGGCAGAACCGTAGAGAGTACAGTGGAAAAGGTATTCAGTGGATACAAAGCTAATGATGGCCTTCTACCCTGACCTCCCATAGTGACAGCTTGATTGTGATTCCTGCTAACTGCCTGCCCTGTACCTGACCAGTTTTTGAGCCTGACCTTCCAAACTTCTCAACAAGTTTACACTTGTTGATACCTGATAGCTGTCCAATTAATTTTCTTTTTTAAAAAATATTTTATTTATTTGACAGAGAGAGAGATCACAAGTAGGCAGAGAGACAGACAGAGAGAGAGGAGGAAGCAGGCTCCCTGCCGAGCAGAGAGCCCAATGCAGGCCTCGATCCCAGGACCCTGAGATCATGACCTGAGCTGAAGGCAGAGGCTTTAACCCACTGAGCCACCCAGGCATCCCTAAATAAATAAAATCTTAAAAAAAAATAAATACAGAATGACTTCCTGGGTTTTGTCTTCATGGGTAGCCACATCAAGGAGAAACAAAACTTTAGAAATCAGTTATTTCTAAATTTATTAAACCAGTTATTTCTGGTTCCCTGGGCAAAGACCATCTTTAATAAGAGGTCTCTACATATTAGCCTTTTACTATAAATATTCAGTTGCTCTGATTACTTTTTTCTTGTTCTGATTCTATACTCACAAAGTAGCTTTGCAGCAGGCTTCTCCATAGGACTTTTGTCACGAGAACTGTTATCACGGGAGCAAATGTGTTAACTGTGTTAATTTCAAGCATTCCTGTCTGGGTAACAGTAATATTTAGTTGTGAGCTATTGGATTGGCATCCTCAATCCAGTAAGAGCACTTGGAGAGAGAGAGATTCACTCTAGGTGGGCGATAAAATCAAAACTCTGTACATGGAAGCCTGAAGGTTAGAATATGGGCTCTGGCAAATTTAACAAGGAAATGAACGTCATCTCCTAACACCATTTGGGAAATGGATTTATCTTAATCCATGTTGGATACCCAGATGTAGCCACTTAGAAATGTTTATTTTAGGGACACTTTATTTTAGGTTCAGTATGGTAAGTCTTGATTTTGGCTCAGTTCATGATCTCAGAGTCATGAGATCGAGCCTCGCATCAGGCTCTGTGCTCCGCGAGGAGTCTACTGCTTGAGACTCTCTCTCTCCCTCTGTCCCTGGCCCCTCTCTCAAATAATAAATTAACAAATCTTTCAAAGTATAAGAAATGTGTATTTTAGTAGCTAAAAGCCAATTGTGTGTGTCTATTTATGTTAAGGACTCCCTTTAAAGGGGAAGTTGAGGGGCGCCTGGGTGGCTCAGTTGGTTAAGCAACTGCCTTTGGCCCAGGTCATGATCCTGGAGTCCCGGGATCGAGCCTCACATCGGGCTCCCTGCTTGGTAGGAAGCCTGTTTCTCCCTCTCTCACTCCCGCTGCTTGTAATCCTTCTCTAGCTGTGTTTCTGTCAAATAAATAAAATAAAATCTTTCAAAAAAAAATA
>PITA01020481.1:0-25548 GCA_004023965.1 Spilogale gracilis | reverse complement strand
AGTTCTCTTCCAGGACTTTCATGGATTCCTGCCTCATGTTGAGGTCTTTCATCCATTTCGAGTTTGCCTTTGTGTGTGGTGTAAGAGAATGGTCTAGCTTCTATATGTAGCTGTCCAATTTTCCCAGCACCATTTATTGAAGAGACTGTCTTTTTTCCACTGGATATTTTTTCCTGCTTTGTCAAAGATGATTTGACCATAGATTTGTGGGTCCATATGTGGGCTCTCCACTCTGTTCCATTGGTCTATTTCTCTGTTTTTGTGCCAGTACCATGATGTCTTGGTAATCACAACTTTGTGATAAAGCCTGAAGTCAGGTAATGAGATGCCCCCAGCTTTGCTTTTCTTCTTCAGCAATTCCTTAGCGATTCGGGGTCTTTTTTGGTTCCATATAAATTTTAGGATTGTTTGTTCTAACGTTTTGAAGAATGTTGGTGGAATTCTGATCGGAATGGCATTGAAAGTGTAGATTGCTCTGGGCAGAATGCTCTTCCATATTTTTGTGTCTTCTTCAATTTCTTTCATGAGTGTTCTGTAGTTCCTCGAGTACAGATCCTTGACTTCTTTAGTTAGGTTTATTCCTAAGTATCTTATAGTTTTTGGTGCTATAGTAAACGGAATCGATTCTCTGATTTCCCTTTCTATTTTTTTGTTGGTGGTGTATAAGAATGCAACTGATTTCTGCGCATTGATTTTGTATCCTGCCCCATTACCAAATTGTTATATGAGTTCTAGTAGTTGGGGGGTAGAGTCTTTTGGGTTTTCGACATAGAGTATCATGTCATCTGCAAAGAGCAAGAGTTTGACTTCCTCTTTGCCAAGCTGTATACCTTTTATTTCTTTCTGTTGTCTGACTGCTGTTGCTAGGACTTATAACACTATGTTGAATAGTAGTGGTGAGAGTGGGCATCCTTGCCTTGTTCCTGATCTCAGAGGAAAGGCTGTCAGTTTTTCCCCAATGAGGATGATATTCGCTGTGGGTTTTTTGTAGATAGATTTTTTTTTAAAGATTTATTTATTTATTTGACACAGAGAGAGATCCCAAGCAGGCAGAGAGGCAGGCAGAGAGAGAGGAGGAAGCAGGCTCCCTGCTGAGCAGAGAGCCCGATGTGGGCCTCGATCCCAGGACCCTGAGACCATGACCTGAGCCGAAGGCAGAGGCTTTAACCCTCTGAGCCACCCAGGCGCCCTTCGTAGATAGATTTTATGAGGTTGAGAAATGTTCCCTCTATCCCTATACTTTGAAGAGAATTGATCAGGAGTGGATGTTGTATTTTGTCAAATGCCTTTTCTGCATCAATTGAGAGTACCATGTGGTTTTTCTCTCTCCTCTTATTGATTTATTCTATCACGTTGATTGTTTTGTGAGTGTTGAACCACCCCTGCATCCCTGGGATAAAACCCACCTGGTCATGGTGGATAATCTTTTTAATGTATTGTTGGATCCTGTTAGCAAGGATCTTATTGAGAATCTTGGCATCCATATTCATCAGCAATATTGGTCTGAAGTTCTCCTTTTTGATGGGGTCTTTGTCTGGTTGGGGTTCAGAGTGATGCTGGCTTCATAGAAAGAATCTGGAAGTTTTCCTTCCGTTTCTATTTTTTGAAAGAGCTTCAGGAGAATAGGTGCTATTTCTTCTTTGAATGTTTGGTAGAATTCCCCAGGGAATCTGTCTGGTCCTGGACTCTTGGTTTTTGGGGAGGTTTTTGATCACTGCTTCAATCTCATTACTAGATATAGGTCTATTCAGATCGTCAATGTCTTCCTGTTTCAGTCTTGGTAGTTTATAGGTTTCTAGGAATGTATCCATCTCTTCTAGGTTGTTAAACATATTGGCATATATTTGTTGATAGTAATTTTTGATGATTGTTTCTATTTCCTTGGTGTTAGTCGTGATCTCTCCCCTTCCATTCATGATTTTGTTAATTTGGGTCTTCTCCCTTTTCTTTTGGGTTAGTTTGGCCAATGGTTTATTGATCTTATTGATTCTTTCAAAGAACCATCTTCTAGTTTCATTGATGCGTTCTACTGTATCTCTAGTTTCTGATTCATTCATCTCTGCTCTAATCCTTATTATTTCCCACCTTGTGTGGGGGGTTGGTTTAATTTTTTGTTGATTTTCCAGTTCTTTAAGGTGTAATGAGAGTTGGTGTATTCGGGATTTTTCAATTTTTTTGAGTGAGGCTTGGATTGCTATGAATTTCCCCCTTAGGACCGCCTTCGCTGTATCCCATAGGCTTTGGATCGATGTATCTTCATTCTCATTAGGTTCCATGAAGTGTTTCAGTTCTTCTTTGATTTCTTGGTTGATCCACATATTCTTTTTTTTTATTTTTTAATGTTACTAAATTTTTTTCCCCAGTGTTATAAGATTCATTCTCCATTCCCCACACCCAGTGCTCCACGCTTTAGGTGTCCCCAGTAGCCACCACCAGGCTCTTCCATCCCTCCACACCCCTCCCTCCAAGTCCCTCAGTTTGTTTTTGTGTCCAAAGTCTCTGTTGTTTTGTTTCCCTCCCTAGATTACCCTAGTTCCCATTTAATTTCCTTCTCCCACTGTCCTCCAGTTTACCACTCATGCACCGCAAGTAAGTGAAACCATGCGATACTTGACTTTCTCTTCTTGGCTTATTTCACTCAGCATAATCCACATATTCTTGAGTAGGATCATCTTTAGCTTCCACGTGTTTGATTTTCTCCTGAACTCTTTATGGTGGTTGAGTTCCATTTTCACGGCATTGTGGTCAGAGAATATGCAGGGAATAATTTCAATCTTCTGGTATCAGTTGAGCCCTCATTTGTAACCTAGTATTTGGTCTATTCTGCAGAACGTTCCATGTGCACTCGAGAAGAATGAGTATTCTACTGTTTTAGGGTGGAATGTTCTGAATATATTTATGAGATCCAGCTGGTCCAATGTGTCATTCAAGGCTCTTGATTCTTTGTTGATTTTCTGTTTAGATGATCTGTCCATTGCTGAGAGTGGTGTGTTAAGATCTCCTATGATTAGTGTATTTGCATCAATATGATTCTTTATTTTGTTTAACAGTTGGCTTATGTATTTGGCTGCTCCCATGTTAGGGGCATAAATATTTATAATTGTTAGATCTTCTTGATGTATAGACCCTTTAAGAATGATGTAGTGTCCTTCTGTGTCACTGATTCCGTCTTTAGACTAAAATCCAATTTGTCTGATATGAGAATTGCTACCCAGGCTTTATTTTGGGGTCCATTGGCATGAAAGATGGTCTTCCATCCCCTCACTTTCAGTCTGGAAGTGTCTTTAGATTCAAGATGAGTGTCTTGTAAACAGCATATGGATGGGTTCTATCGTTTTATCCAGTCTGCAACCCTGTGTCGTTTTATTGGAGCATTTAGGCCATTCACATTGAGGGTGATTATTGATAGATATGTTTGTATTGACATCATGTTGCCTATGGAGTTCATGTTTTTTTTTTTTTTTTTTTTTTTTAAAGATTTTATTTATTTCACAGAAAGAAACACAGCCAGAGAGGGAACACGAGCAAGGGGAGTAAGAGAGGGAGGGGCAGGCTTCCTGCCGAGCAGGGAGCCCAATGTGGGACTCGATCTCCGGTCTCCGGGATCATGACCTGAGCCAAAGGCAGTTGCTTAACCAACTGAGCCACCCAGGCGCCCCTGGAGTTCATGTTTCTATAGATTACCTCTGTAAATTTCTGTTTTGTGTCACTCTTGGGTTCGTTTCTCCTCTATAGAAACCCTCTTAGTATTTCTTGTAGTGCTGGCTTGGTGGTTGCATAATCTTTTAGACCTTGGCAGTCTTGGAATCTCTTTATTTCTCCTTCCATTTTGAAAGTTAACCTTGCTGGATACATTATCCTTGGTTGCATATTTTTGTCATGTAACTTCCTGAATATGTCTTGCCAGCCCTTTCTGGCTTGCCAGGTTTCTGTGGAAAGGTCTGACATTATTCTGATGGTCCTCCCTCTATAGGTAAGGGATCGCTTTCTCCTGGCTGCCCCTAAGACATATTCTTTGGTTTTATGACTTGAGAATTTTACTATTATGTGCCTGGAGGTTTTTCTGGCCTCATTGATCTTGGGGGGGGTGTCCTCTCTACTTCTAGGACATGAACATTTGTTTCATTCCTCAGATTTGGGATATTTTCATCCATGATTTGTTCAACAATATTTTCTAGGTTTCTCTCTTTCTCAACCCCTTCAGGGATTCCAATAATTCTGATATTGGAGCGTTTCATGGCATCATATATTTCCCTTATTTTGTTTTCCTGGGATTTTAGCTGTTTGCTCCAAGACTTCTCTTGCTCCTCCTTCTAATCCACCTGTCTTCTTAATCACTGATACAATCTTCAGCTTCACTTCAGTTGCTCAGGCTGTTAGCGTATTCAAATTAGATTGCATCTCATCTAAAGCCTTTCTAACCTCAGCCTTCACTTCTGTTACTTTGGCTTCCACTTTGAGACTAATGTTATTTTCTAAATTGACCATTGCTTGGACTATTGCTGCCCTGAATTCCATTTCTGTCATATTGTTTATGTTCATTTCCAGTAATTCTGTGACCGAGGTTGCAGTCTCAGGGTTCTCCTGCTGTTGGGCGTTCCTTCTCTGAGTCATTGTGTCGAAGAGTGGTTGAGGGGGTGTATGGCTAAATATATCAGCCACTATCTAGGTGGATTGGTCAGTGGAAGGTTTTGGAGCAACCAGAATTCACCACCGAAAAGGGAGGAGAAAGAAAAAAGAAAACAGAAGAGAGGAAGCAAGAAAAGAAGCCCCTGCCAGCATGGGGCCCGGTGGTAGGATTTATATGGTACAAAACTGTTACAGGGTAAAGAAAAGGGTTATCAAGGGTGAATGAAGAGATCTAAAAGTGAAGCTCAACCTATATGACCCCCAAGACCAGTATTTATATAATACAAAAGCAAAGACAATTACACAAATACACTGACAAACTAGAATGGGAAGGTGAGGGTAGATACTCCTTGTGGGCAAGGAATGCGTTTCAGACGCTCTTGAGTTTGTCTTGTTATTATTGTTGGAGGAGCCCACTTTCAAAAGATATAGGGAGATTAGAACTGGTTGTATATAGGGGTAGTATTGAATAGGGATGTGGGATTGACTTGAAGCTTATATCTACATGTACATGAAAAAGAGAGAATAAAGGAAAGAGGAGAGCAGAAAGGGAAAAACAGAGAAAGTGAACAGGGAAACAAGAGGCAACAATAAAAGCAGAAAATACAGGAGTGTGTTTGAAAAAATTTCAGGGTAAAAAAGAAAAAAATGTTATGGGGTGTTGTATTGGGTATCACGTTGTGATAAGAATGTGGTTAAAAATTCAAAGAAGAAAAACCATGAGAATGCATTTTTAAGCTTAAATTGGAAACTTTAAAAATAAAAATAGAAAAAAGTTTAAAAAAGTAAATAAGGTGGAAAACTGTATCAATGTTTGTAGGGCTTTTGGTACTTGTAGTCAGTGCCAGGAGTTTAATAAATTGCCTTTCCCCCGATTTGGGGTTTTGCATTGGAGTGTTGTCCTCCTGAGCTTCTGGCTTGCTTTCTGGGGATGGGGTCTGCCGCTCTGTTTCAGTCCTTCTACCTGGGCTGCGTCTCTCCGCCCCCTTGCTAGAGGCTGGTCTCAATGGTAACCAGGTTATCAGGTTACAATTCTCTGGTAGCGGAGTGTTGTTCTTTTACATCTTTTTTCAGCTGCTGAGGAAGTCTGGCTGGATCAAGATGTCTGCGCCCAGACCTCCCTCCCAGAGAGAGCCTCTACACAGAGAGGGGCTCTTTCCAGCCTCCCGGTTGGCAGCCTGTCACAGCCGGGCTGGCGCAGATGTTGTATTGATTTCTGCCCCCGCCCCCGCTTGTCGCTTCACTCCCGCACCTCAAAGCCACAACTCCTTTTGCATCGCGCAACCTTGTCTGTGCCCCGGGACACGTGGCCTCTCTGGTCCCACGCAAGTCTGTAAAATCGCCTTCCCTGGGGGGTCCGTGCCTGGCCCATGGGGTGGAGAGAAGCAGGAGAGAAAGGCAGCGGCAGAAAATAGAATCCACACCCGCCACTCTCATGGCAGCTGCGGCGGCGGTGGGCGGCGGCGGCGGGCCGGATGTCAACATTCTTAACAAGATCCTTGCTAATAGGATCCAACAGTACATTAAAAAGATTATCCACCACAACCAGTGGGATTTATCCCTGGGAGGCAAGGGTGGTTTTACATCTGCAAGTCAATCAGCGTGATAAAACAAATTAATAAGAGAAGAGAGAAGAACCACATGGTCCTCTCAATTGATTAAAACTCTTCAAAATATAGGGATAGAGGGAGCATTCCTCAATCCCATAAAATCTACCTATGAAAAATCGACAGCAAATATCATTCTCAATGGGGAAAAACTGACAGCCTTCCCATTGAGATCAGGAACAAGACAAGGATGCTCACTCTCACCACTATTGTTCAACATAGTGTTAGAAGTCCTAGCAACAACAATCAGACAACAAAAAGAAATAAAAGATATTCAAATTTCCAAAGAAGAAGTTAAACTCTCTCTCTTTGCAGATGACATGATACTCTATGTGGAAAACCCAAAAGGATCTACCCCCAGACTCTACAACTCATACAACAATTCAGTAATGTGGCAGGATACAAAATCAATGTACAGAAATCAGTTGCTTTCTTATACACTAACAATGAAAATATAGAAAGGGAAATTGGAGAATCGATTCCGTTTACTATAGCACCAAAAACCATAAGATACTTTGGAATAAACCTAACCAAAGGAGTAAAGGATCTGTACTTGAGGAACTACAGAACACTCATAAAAGAAATTGAAGAAGACACAGAAAAATGGAAGAACATTCCATGTTAATGGATCAGAAGAATAAACACTGTTAAAATGTGTATACTCCCCAGAGCAATCTATACTTTCAATGCCATCCTGATCAAAATTCCACCAGCATTTTTCAAAGTGCTGGAACAAACAATCCTAAAATTTGTATGGAAACAGAAAAGAACCCGAATTGCTAAGGAAATGTTAAAAAAGAAAAACAGCTGGGGGTATCACCTTACATGATTTCAAGCTTTATTACACAACTGTGATCACCAAGGCAGCATGGTACTGGCACAAGAACAGATTCATAGACCAATGGAAAAGAGTAGGGAGTCCAGATATGAACCCTCAACTCCATGGTCAAATAATCTTTGACAAACCAGGAAAAAGATATCCAGTGATAAAAGACAGTGTCTTCAATAAATGGTGCTGGGAAAATTGGAGAGTTACAAGTAGAAGAATGAAACTCGGCAATTCTCTTACACCATACACAAATATAAACTTGAAATCCATGAAAGACCTCAACGTGAGGCAGGAATCTATCAAAATCCTAGAGGAGAACATAGGCAGTAACCTCTTTGACATCAGCCACAGCAACATCTTTCAAGACATGTCTCCAAAGGCAAAGGAAACAAAAGTGAAAATGAACTTTTGGGACTTCATCAAAATAAAAAGCTTCTGCACAGCAAAAGAAACAGTCAATAAAAGAAAGAGGGAACACACAGAATGGGAGAAGATATTCGCAAATTACACTACAGACAACGTGTTGATATCCAAGATCTATAAAGAACTCCTCAAACTCAACAACCAAAAAAAAATATCACCACATCAAAAAATGGGTAGGGGATATGAAGAGGCAGTTTTCCATAGAAGACATACAAATGGCTAACAGACACATGAAAAAAATGTTATTCATCACTAGCTATCAGGGAAATTCAAATCAAAACGACATTGAGATACCACCGACCACCAGTCAGAATGTCCAAAATTAACAGGACAGGAAACAAATGTTGGAGAGGCTGTGGAGAAAGGGGAACGTTCTTACAATGTTGGTGGGAATAGATGTTGGTGCAGCCGCTTTGTAAAACGGTGTGGAGAATCCTTAGAAAATTAAAAATAGAGTTATCCTATGACCTTGCAATTGCACTACTGTGTATTTACCCTAAAGATACAGATGTAGCGAAAAGAAGGGCCATGTATACCCTAATGTTCAAAGAAGGAATGGCCACAATTGCCAAACTGTGGAAAGAGCCAAGGTGCCCATCAACAGATGAATGGATAAAGAAGATGTGGTACATATATACAATGGAGTACTATGCCTCCATCAGAAAGGATGAATATCCAACTTTTGTATCAACATGGACTGGACTGGAAGAGATTATGCTGAGTGAAATAAGCCAAGTAGAGAAAGTCAAGTATCATATGGTTTCACTTACTTGCGGTGCATAAGGGGTAAACTAGAGGACAGTAGGAGAAGGAAAGTAAATGGGAAGTGGGGTAATCCAGAGAGAGAAACGAAACACGAGAGACTTTGGACACAGAAACAAACTGGGGTACTTGGAGGGAGGGGGTGGGGGAATGGGAGAGCCTGGTGGTGGGTACTGAGTGCACCTATTGCATGGAGCACTGGGTGTGGGGAATGGGGAATGAATCTTGGAACACTGGAAAACAATTTAAGTAACAATAAAAAAAAGTAATGCTGTACTATACCATGGCTGATTGAACATAATAAAAAAATAAACCCCCTTTTATGCATTTCATCCAAACCCTACTTTGACAAGTACCAATCTATTCTCTGTATCTATGAGTTTGGTGTTTTGTTTTGTTTTTTTTAAGATTCTACATATAAGTGACATCATATGGCATTTGTCTTTCTCTGACTTATTTCACTTAGCAAAATGCCCTCCATGTCCATTCATGTTGTTGCAAATGACAAGATTTTATTTTTTATTGCTGAATAATATTCCATTATAATATATATCATATTTTCTTATCCATGCCTCTGTCCATGGATACTTCAGTGTTTTCCATATCTTGACTATTATAAATAACACTGTGATGCAATTGGGTGCATAAATTTTTTTCAAGTTGGTGTTTTCAAATTCTTTAGAAAAATACCCAGAAGTATAGTCACACATTTGATTTTGCTTTTGTTTCTTTTGTTTATGGTATCAAATACAAAAATATTATAGCCAAGAAAAGTGCCAACTATCTTACTGCTCAAGTTATCTTCTAGGAGTTTTATGGTTTCAGGTTTTATGTTCAAATTGTTAATCTATTTTGAGTTAATTTTGTGTAAGTGGTATAAAATAGTGGTCTGGTTCCGTTATTTCACACGTGGCTGTCCAGTTTTCCCAACACTTTATTGAAGAGACTGTCTTTTACCCACTGTATATTCTTGGATCCTTTGTCATAAATTAATTGACCATGTAAGCATAGATTTATTTCTGGGTTCTATATTCTATTCCACTGACATATGCATCTGTTTTTCTGCAAGTACCATGCTGTTTTGATTATTATGGATTTGTAATATAGTTTGAAATCAAGGAGCATGATGTCTCCCACTTCCTTTACCTTTATCAAGATACTTTGGCTATTTGGAGTCTTTTATGGTTCCATAAAAATTTTGTGATTACTTGTTCTTGTTCTATGAAAAGTGCCTTTGAAATTTTGATGGAGATTGCATTAAATCTATAGCTTACTTTGGGCAGTATGGACATTTTAACAATGTTAATTTTTCCAGTCCATGAGCACAGAATATTTTTCCATTTATTTGTTTCTTCTTCATTTTTATATTTTATGCCTCTTTGTTGTTCTCACTGTGTTCATCTGTTCTTCTCCTGAGCTTGTTGAACATCTTTATGGGCATTATTTTGAACTCTTTTTTAAGAAAAGATTTTATTTATTTATTTGAAAGAGGGATAGTGAGAGAGTGAGCATGACATGAGCAGAAGGAGGGGCAGAGGAAGAGCAGACTCCCCACTGAGCAGGGAACCCAAAGTGGGGCTCAATCCCAGGACCCTGGGATCAAGACCTGAGCTAGAGGCAGATGCTTAACCACTTAACCACCCAGGTGTCCCTATTTTGAACTCTTTATCAGGTAAATAAACCTTCTACATTTCATTAAGGACTTTTTTCTGTGGTGTTATCTTGTTTTTTTAAAGATTTTATTTATTTGCAAGACAGAGAGAGAGAGAGAGAATGTGCACAAGAGCAGGGTGGGGGGCAGAGGGTGAAACAGACTCTCCACCTAGCAGAGAGTCTGATGTGGGACTCAATCCCAGGACTGAAGGATCATGACCTGAGCTGAAGGCAGATGCTTAACCAACCGACTGAGACACCCAGGCCCTCCTGAGGTGTTATCTTGTTCATAATTTAGAATACAGTCTTCTGTTTCTTCCTTTTCCTTCACTCTCTGCATTGATTTCTATCAATTAAATAGCTACCTCTCTCAGCCTTGAGGGTGTGGCCTTGTGTAGGGGTTGGACCTTATTATTCACCCCTGCCTTAGCTCTTGGTTGTCTCTCAAATCGTTGTGATTGTCTAAAGAGCCTATTTTATTTCTAGTGACTCCTAGTAATTGAAGGTGTGCCAAAACATGTCAGTGTCCCAAAGGGGAGGATTTCAATCAGTACCTAGTTCAGGGGATTAGAAGCCAGACCCTTAAACAACTTTTAAAGTATGCAAATATATGTAGTCCTGTGGGACTGCAAGTATATGTCTTATTGGCCACCAGATCTGGGAGACTTAGAGGTGCTCCTTTTATGGCAGTTAAAAATATTGGTGTGTTAGTGAAGTGTGCAAGCTCCTTTTTGGGTGGTACTGGCAACATGGAGCAAGTCAGCGGGAGAGTGCAAATGGCATCCACTGGCTTTCATCCTCAGAGAGCACCTTAGTAGGCTCTTAGATGTGTGTTGAACCAGAAGCCTGCCCTTCAGGCTAAAACTCCAGGACAAACAATAGGCTTCTTTTCAGCCTGCTCTCTGTGTTGTGCCATTTGTGGTAGTTGGCCAGGAACTCTCTCTCCATTTGTTATAGTTCCATAGGATGCAGGAATGCAAGCCCTGCTGGCCAGCAGAGCCAGGCAATAAAGGGGCATCACCTGGGCAGCAGCTGCAAAAAACTCCAGGCAAAGATGCATGTAAAATTTCCCTCTTGGAGGTACTGCCACTTTGGAGTGTGGCAGAGGGAAAGCACCAAGATGGTGCCTATCTTCCTAGGTCTCTAAAAAGTGTGACAGTGGGCCCTTAGATATATGTTTAATTAGAAGCTTGCCCTTCAAGTCATAATTATGAAGATATGCTAAGAGTCCTCTTTTGCAGTAACACTGGATTTCTCAAATTGTTGCCCCTTTCTGTATCCTGGGCATGGTAGCTAGGTAAGAACCATTTCCCCATGAGTTACAGTTCTTGGGACTTACACTCATTGGCCACTAGGTCTGTGTGATCTAGAGGTGTCTCCTGGAGACAGCTGAAAAAATTGAGGTGCCTGATGAGGGCACAAGCTCCTTTTCAGGAGAAACTGATGAGCTGGAGCAAGGTAGAGGGACCCAGAGCCTTCTAAACAGAAGTTCATATTTTAGTGTCTTCTTGTCCAAAATAATAAGTTTGGTGGGAGAATCTAAAAGCTAAAGTCTAAATCAGAGTTTCTTGATATTAATACTATTGATATTTTGGACCAGATAGTTATTTTGCATTGTCTTATGCATTATAAGAGGTTTAGCACAATCTCAGGCCTCTACTTACTACAAGCCCATAGCACACCCTCTCTTCCTAAGTTGTAACAATCAAAAATGTCTCCAGATAGGGTCAAATGTTTCCTGTGGGTTGGGAAAATTCATCCCCAGTTAAGAACTACTGGTTTAGAAACATGGTAGTATTGTAGTTAAGAATATTATTTTTGCAGAATTAAGTACGAATCAAGACTCTTTTTGCTTCCTGGCTGCATGACCTTGAGCAAATCACATCATTTTTCTTAACTTCACTTTTCTCAAATGTAAATGGGGACAATGAGGCCTAGTGTAGGGTTGTTGTAAGGATTAAATGAGACTAGGTACACAGAACACTCAATACATTGTAGCAATAGTAATATGTTAATATTATTAACCATTTTTAATTGACAAAGATTATAAGTTCCCAGGAAATAGTGAATAATGAAGGGAGAAGGTTTCTTAAGGACAGACTCAGAACTTATTTTTCTCATTGCCTGTACTGTCATAACAGAGTTCAGCTTTTCCCATTTGCTAGTAGACCTCACCAATTAAGAATAATTGAAGATGAGAGTCAGGTCTTTCTCTCCAAGACTCCATAGCCATATCTGGAAAGGCAAGAAACTGAGCCCTATACTATGTAAGCTGCATAATCTATTTTGGGGTAAGAGTCTCTGAGATTTCTATCTATGTGTAGGCACATAGCTTAACTCCACCCCTTCTCTAGAAGTCCAAATATCAAGGAGATGAGAAGAATCTTACCGTTGAATTACACCAGAGACATCGGAAATCTTGAAGTCTTTGGTAACTGCCACAGTTCTCATGACATACTGCACACCGAGAACTGACAGATATGTTTCCTTCTACCCACTGATGAGGCATAGTCTTCTGAAAGTAAAAAAAGATAAGAGGTAGAAGTTAGAAATATGAGGAGAGAAGTGGCCAGCTGGAGTAACTATACTACCCCATGAGGGACATTAAGTAACCCCAACAAAGTTCTTCATGGTCATGCCCTCCCCACTCCAATGGTGAGTGATGACAGCTGGAAGTAAGGGGCTTTCATTATTCTAGATTGGTTGGACTGCAAGCCTAAGGAGGAAGTCTACTTGGGTTATATGGAGACAGAAAGAAGTCTTTCTTCCCCTGTGTATCCTGGCAAAAGGAGATGGGAAGAGTGCCTGTAGGAGAAGATGTCTGGTACTTACTATTTCATCAGCAGGCATGAGGAGGTCATCAGTGATAGACAAAGTATTCCATTTACAGTCTTTGCTTGCTCTCAAAGCACATAATTTGTGAGACTTCACTTTGCACACTATGAAAAAAGGAAGAAAAAAGATGGATGTGAATCTGGTGACAATCAAAATTCTAAGGCCCTTCCCTAAGCTTCTCTGAAAATTAGAACATAGATGAATCTAAATAGTTCTGACCCACCTCCAAAGGCCTATTTCTCTATCATCTAGCTCCTTTTTATTCTTACTGGCTAAATTACCTACTATATGACTCAAATGGAAACTGATGGGAAGAATGAGGTGATTTCTGTTATTCCAACACTTGTGACCATGTTGTCCAGTCCTCTGAGACCCAACATTCTGTTTAATTCATGAGAATTTCCTCTCATGCCACCTTCTTCCCATCTCTTTTCTTCAGTCTGTTAAGTATCAGAATTAACCTTACATTAGAGTCAATGACCTAGTATGAATCAATGACACTAAAGCCACATGAGTTCCTTCACCCCTATCTCCACCCACTGGGCTCTATTTCCTAAAGTAATCATAAAGGTACCTTCGCAGATAATAACATTTCTAGATAAGGCAGGAATGCTCTCCCGACAAACATTGCAGTGCTGGGTCCGGGGGCTGTAACTCGAGTACCAATAGTGCATTCCAATAAGGAAAGGGTTGTTTTCTGCTGCAGGTATCTAAAATAAAATCAAAGAGAAGAGAGAAAAGAGAGTTAATCATAGAGACATATTAAAGAAGGACAGAAAATCTGCTTCTAAGTCTGAAATAGCCAGTTAGGTGTCAGAGCATGTGAAAAGGAAGACTAAATATTGGAGTCAATACCTAGCAAATCTCCCACCTCCATTTTTCCCTCCAGTGGTTTTGGAAAGGGAAAAAGAACAAGAAGGTAGATCCTACCATTGGAGCTGGAGACAGGAGCAATGATCTCTGTACTGCTTGGCCAAACCACTGTATTGATTTAGTCTAAGCAAAATTAGTTCTGCTAGACTTGGCCTTGGTTCTCTTTGAGTAGTCACCTAAAGGAGGTGGTTAGCTGGAAATACAGTGGTAATCCAAGTCATCTGGCCAGACAAGAAAGGGAGAAGGCAGGAATCTCTGACTTTGGGTTAAAGAATGCTTTAAATATTTCCTGGAGAGACACATTTCCTTTCCTGGCCTTACTGCTGCCAGGAAAGCAGAGTAGTGTATTACCTGAACAAGTTTCATCTCAGGGGTTTCTTGTCCCAGCATTTATTTTTTTTTCTGAATATTACACTAAGGCTACCTATAGCATTTTCCTGATTAATCAATTTAATTCATTCAAAATTCATTAAACAAATATTTACTGAGCAACTACTATGAGCTTAGCACCTTTCCAGGCATTGGAGCTATATGAAAAAGACAAAGTCCCTTCCTTCATGAAATGATATCCTGTTTGGTATCCTATTTCATGGTATTGAATATGACATTTACTGTTAACCTGCCTGTAAATGCTGCATTTTTGTCACAGCCTGACTCTTTATGACTTTGAGAAAGGCAGTTTGGGGGTTGAAAGGAGAAAGGAAGTGGTGGGCACCCAAAATACTCAAGTTCTTTATGGGTGTGCATTCCATGGGACTCTTCCAATTTTTCTTTAATTCCTGTGAATATCTGATATTTTTTCCTTTCTGCTTTCCTCTTGAGTGTAGACATAGGTGTACACATTAAGCTTTTTATTCTTGGCCATAAGTAATGTGCTATATTTATAAAATATAATGGGTAGGGTATGTAAAATCATAACAAGACTTTAAAAAGAACTATGATGCCAGCTAATAGTGGTCCTTAGACATAGAGAACTATTGAGGGTTCTAGCACATTAGGTGTTCAGCCTTGATCAATTTGCAGGAATTAGACATCTAAACCATAGCTTACACATGGCACTCTCAGTTCTGTCTTTCCCCCTTCTGGCATGCTAGATGAAGCTTCCAAAAGGAAAAACTACTCGGATGAGCTAAAGGCTCAATGTGATCTGGGATCACTTTGTGATTGCAATGTTTCTTGCATGCTTAGACCCAGACAAAGCTCCAAGAAGATCAGAGTAGATGGTGAAGAGTCCTGAGGAAGTTGACATAGTCAACTTGATTTAAATGATTTAAAAGGTAATATTTTGAGCTAAGAATTAATAGGTTAAGTTCTTGGGAGATGTCAGGATGAGATGGATGTAGGAAGGATGTGAGTTTTGTGGGTGTGGGCTGAGGATAGACTGTTTCCCCCCCAAAATATGTTCAAGTCCTATTACCCAGTACCTGTGAATGTGACCTTATTTGGAAATTAGGTCTTTGCAGATACAGTCAATTTGAAAAGAGGTCATACTGAATAAAAACACACATAGCCCTAATCCAAATACTGGTGTACTTATAAGAAGAGGAAATTTTGGACAGAGCTACACACAGAGAGAAGAACACCATGTGAAGATACAGAGCATGTAGACACAGGGGGTACAACCATGTGATGATGGAGTCAGGGACTGGAATAATATGTTTAACAAGCCAAGGAATGTATACAATCTCCAGAAGCTAAGAAGAGGCAAAGAAAGATCCTCCCCTAGAGGCTTCAGAGAAAGCATGGTTCTGCTGACACATTGGTTTTGGATTTATAGAACTGTGAGAGAATAGTTTCTGCTGCTTTTATTCACTCAGTTTATGGTAATTTGCTATGGCAGTCATAGGAAACTAATATAGTATATCATTATGGGATTTTCTAGTAGTTGACACAGTTTAAAAACCCATTTTGAAGACAGTTGAAAAACTGACATGTATACAAACCACTGATCTCTGAATGCTAAGGAAGACAGTTTAACTTAAGGCTTTCAATGTGTGATTATTGGATTTTCTGTTTGCTTTTTATCCCCTCTAATAGGTGAATACATTCATAAGAGACCATCACTCCAACCATACTCTTTGCTGTTTTAGGGCAGTTAAGGCTATGTCCTCCATCTCCTGAATCCCTCTTAGCACAATCCAGAACCCAGATAGGTATAGTAATTATTTTCCTATTACTTAAAGAAGATCTTGTTAGTTTAGGCATTTTGTAAACTCTACGGTACTATCCAAATGTGAGAACTTAATGGCATTAAGTATCTGCAAAGTGCATGAGTCTCTGATGAAACATCCCATAAGGCACAAAATCTTCCAAAGATCTATTTACTTAAAGGGATCTTGTTTGGGATGGCTTATGTGATGAAAGGCTATGTTTAGATATAACAGAATCACTGGTTTTTCTACAAGTTAAACTCAACTGCTTTGTTACATCAAGGCTTAGTAACTACAAAATGTTAGGGTCTCTTGGGTTGGCCATTGGTAAGGTAACCATAGCACCCAAATCATGACATTTTAACAGTAAAAGGGGAATCTATTAGTAATTGTGCTGGGCCAACAAGTTTAAAATGTGTTCCTTCTGAGCAAATCATTAGCCATGAAAACACTATGCATGAGCTAGAGAATCATTTGGCCAACTTGAATCTATCTGACGCCCTACAAAATCTAGTTGTCTGGCTTAGTGCCACTAGATGTGTGTCAGAATACTGCATAATTTACAAGTGGTGGGGACTAGAAGAGAAAATAAAAATGATTAATTAGACAGAATTTAAGATGTTCTTCCAGGAACATGGGTTAAGAGGTAGGAGATCTGAAATCTCAATTCTGCAACCATAAACTGTGACTTCAGGCAAGGCAACTGAATACTTCTGAGTTTCAGTTTTATCATCTGCTTAATTAAATCTTAGAATCATAAATTTCTCAAATTTAAAAGAATGTTGGATTTCATTTAGTCTACCCACCAGAAAATACTAATTTTATTTTTAAAGTGAACTGTAAAAATTGAGGTGTATTTGACAATTAAAAAAATATATATTTAATTTAATTTGGTGATCTGATATACATATATATGTATAAACATATACCTAGTGAAATAATCACCCAAAATCAAACTGATCAACATATCCATCACCTCAGATCGTTACCTCTTTCTTTCTTTCTGTATGTGTGTGTACTGAGAACACTTAAATATTCCCTCTTAGCAAATTTTAGTATACAATGAATGATTATTACTTATAGGCACATTGTTGTACATTAGATCTACAGAACTTATTCAACTCATTCATCATTCAGTGTAACTGAAACTTTTTTCCCCTTAAACAACATCTCATTTCCTCCTCTCCTGGCACTTGGTAACCATTTACTCTCTGCTTCTATGAGTTTGACTATTTTTAAGAATATTTTATTTATTTATTTGACAGAGAGAGAGATCACAAGTAGGCAGAGAGGCAAGCAGAGAGAGAAGAGGAAGCAGGTTCCCTGCTGAGTAGAGATTCCCAATGTGGGCCTCGATCCCAGGACCCTGAGTTCATGACCTGAGCCAAAGGCAGAGGCTTTAACCCACTGAGCCACCCAGGCTCCCTATGTTATCTTTTAAAGATTTTATTTATTTATTTGAGACAGAGAGGGATTGAGAGAGCATGAGTGGGGGAGAGCGGCAGAAGGAGAGGGAGAAGCAGAATCCCCAGGGAGCAGGGAGCCTAATGCGGGACTCCATACCAGGACCCAAGGATCATAACCTGAGCCAAAGGCAGATGCTTAACCAACTCAGCCACCCAGGTACCCCAAGTTTGACTCTTTTAGATTCCACATATAAGTGATATCATGTGATATTTGTCTTACTGTGTCTGGCTTATTTAATTTAACATAATATCCTCCAGGTTCATCTATGTTGTTGCAAATGGCAGATTTTCCTTCTTTTTATTTTTTTAAGATTTATTTATTTACTTTAGAGAGTAAGCAAGAGAAAGAGAGTGCAGTGGGGAAAGGTAGAGGGAGAGGGAGTGAGAATATTAAGGTATTATGACCCTGAGATCACAATCTAAGCTGAAACCAAGAGTCCGATGCTTAACTGACTGCACCAAGGCACCCTTGAATGTCCTCCTTTTTAAAGGTCGAACAATATTCCATTGTGTATGTGTATGTGTGTGTATATACCTATGTGTGTATTTATCATATACATGTATACATATGTGTGTGTATCACATTTTCTTTATCCATTCATCCACTGAGGGACATTAAGGTTGTTTCATATCTTGGCTATTGTAAATAATTCTGAAATAAATATGGGAGTGCTGGTATCTCTTTGAGATCTTGATTTCATTTCCTTTGGATATATACCCAGAAGTAGGAATGCTGGAACATAAGATAGTTCTATTTTAAAAATTTTTAAGATTTTATTTATTTATTTGACAGAGAAAGGTCACAAGTAGGCAGAGAAGCAGGCAGAGAGAGAGAGAGAGGAGGAAGCAGGCTCCTGAATGAGCAGAGAGCCTGATGCGGGCCTCAATCCCAGGACCCTGAGATCATGATCTGTGCTGAAGGCAGAGGCCTTAACCCATTGAGCCACCCAGGCGCCCTAAAATTTTTGAAGAATAATCATATTGTTCTCCATAGTGGCTGCACCAATTTACATTCTCACCAAGAGTACACAGGGTTCCCTTCTCTCCCTATCTGCACCTGCATTTGTTATCTTTTGTATTTTTTATAATAGCCACTCTGAGTTGAGATGATATATTACTGTGGGGTTTTTAAAAATTCCAGTATAGTTAAAATACAGTGTTGTATTAATTTCAGGTGTACAATATAGTGATTCAACAATTCCATATGTCACTCAGTACTCATCATGACAAATGCAATTCCTAATGCCCATCATGGGGATGGATAAAATAGGTAAAATATCATTGTAGTTTTGATTTACCTCTAAATGTCCCTCAATGGATGAATGGATAAAGAAAGTGTGATACACACACACACACACACACACAAACATACACACACATACATGCACATATATACACATAATGTATATATGTATATGACACACACAATGGAATATTATTCATCCATAAAAAATGAAATCTTGCCATTTGCAACAATAGGGATGGAATTAGAGAGTATAATGCTAAGCAAAATAAGTCAGTCAGAGAAAGACAAATACTATATGATTTCACTTACATGTGGAAGTTAAGAAACAAAACAAAGGAAGAGAGAGAGAGGAGAGAGAGACCAAGAAACAGACTCTTAACTATAGAGAATAAATTTATTGGTGATTACTGATTCAATCTCCTTGCTTGTTACTGGTCTATTCAGGTTTCTATTTCTTCCTGATTCAGTTTTAGTTGTTTGTATGTTTCTAGGCATTTACCCAATTTTATAGGTCATTTAATTTGTTTATAATAGTTTCTTGTGATCCTTTTTATTTCTGAGGCATCTGTTGTAATGTCTATTCTTTCATTTCTGACTTTATTTACTTGAATATTCTCTCTTTTTTCGTAGGTAGTCTAGTGAAAGATTTGTCAATTTTGTTTGTCTTTACAAAAAAGATCACTGCTTTGTTTTGTTGGGTTTTTATAATTTTTTCTCTATTTGATTTAGTTGTCTAATGTTTATTAGTTCTCTACTTCTGCCAAATTTGGGCTTAGTTTGTGGTTTTTCTAGCTCCTTGAGGTGTAAAGTTAGGTGTTTACTTGAGGTCTTTCTTTTCTAGTGGAGGCAATTATTGTTATAAACCTCCCTCATAACTATTTGGGGGCATGTGACTGCTTCAGTCAGCAGAGCATGTGATGCTTGATCTGGGAGTTGTGAGTTTGAGCCCCATGTTGGGTGTAGAAAGTACATAAATGAATAAATAAAAACATGTTTTAAGTGTACTGTTTAGTTTCCATGTATTCATGTTCCCCATTTGAGTTTCCCCATTTTCTTGGTGTTAGTTATTTCTATTTCATTTTATTATGGTCAGTAGGGACACTTGGAATGACTTCTATTTTCTTAAATGTGTTAAGACTTGTTTTGTGGGATAATATATTATCTATGCTGGAGGATGTTCCAAGAACTCTTGAAAAAAATGTGTCTTCTGCTGCTGTTGGGTGGAAATTTTTGAATATGTCAACTAGGTCCACTTGGTTAATCGTGTTATTCAAGTCAACTGTTTATTGATTATAGGCCTATATGCTCTATACATTATTGTAGGTACAGTCTTGTAGTTCCCTACAATTATTGTATTGATGTCAATTTCTGCTTTCAGATCTGTCATTATTTGCTTTATATATTTAGGTACTCTGATGTTGGGTACATATATTTTTTATAATTGTTATATTTTTCTGTTGAGTTGACACTTTTATCATTATATAATGCCCTTCTTTGTCTCTAAAACAGTTGTATTTATTTTTTTAAAGATTTTATTTATTTATTTGACAGAGGGAGATGTCGGGGACGGTGCTTGATCCGCCCCTACCACCATGCCACCAAAAACTTTGGTGGAGGTACCCATGAATGTGAATGAAAGTCCCTCCAGGCTTTCCCCTCCAAGAATCTGGAGTTATGCTAATGTCGTGGTCATCAACACCATCTTTACTTGCCTTTTGTTCTTCCTGCTCAACTATCAACCTGAGTCTATTCACAAACTTCCCTTTTAATGGTAAAGGCCGGTTTCTTAGAAAGGCTTGACTCTGCCTGCTGTGAATCACTTTGTTAAACTTTAACCTAACTGCATTCCCCAACTTCCTCACTCTGGAATAATAAAAGACTGGGACCCTTGACAGTCAAGAGAGACAAAGGCAGAGCAAGAGTCAAGAGGAAAAGGCAGAGACCCTATGAGAACCAGAGAAAAAGAGAGACAGAAACAGAGAGCAAGAGAGGCAGAAGCAGAGAGAAAAAGAGAGAAGCAGAGAGCAAGAGAGACAGAAACAGAGACAAAGGCAGAGACAAAAGCAGAGCCAGAGAGACAGAAGCAGAGAGAGACAGAAGCAGAGAGCAAGAGAGCTAGAAACAGAGAGCAAGAGAAAAACAGAAGCAGAGACAGAAGCAGAGCCAAAGCCAGAGAGCCCAGAGGCCAGAGAGCCAAAGCTAGAGAGCCAGAGTCAGAGCCTGCTTCATAGGTCTCTCCTGACTGATCTCGGGTCTGTCAGCTTGCATCAGATCTCCGTGTCCATGTCATTACTGTGCCTGCCAGACATCCCGTGGTTTGGGACCCACATCTCTGCTGAGGCTGGTCGCCGGCAAAGAGAGAGAGATCACAAGTAGGCAGAGAGGCAAGCAGGGGGGGGGGGCAGACTCCCTGCTGAGCAGAGAGTCCGATTTGGGGCTCAATCTCAGGACTCTGAGATCATAACCTGAGCTGAAAGCAGAGGCTTAACTCTCTGAGCCACCCAGGCAAGCCACTCTAAAACAGTTTTAGTCTTAAAATTTATTTTGTCTGGTATAAGTATAGCCACCCCTGCTTTCTTTTGATTACTAATTGCATGAAATATCTGCTTTCATCTCTTCACTTTCATACCATGATTTTTTTAAATTTAAATTCAATAGCCAACATATAGCATATCATTAGTTTTTGATGTAGTGGTCAATGATTCATTAGTTATATATAATACCCAGTGCTCATCACATCACGTGCACCCTCTTAATGCCCATCTTAAGTGAGTATCTTATAGCTAGCATATTTCTGATTCTTATTTCTTAGGCAATCAGCCATTCCAGTCTTTTAAAAAAGTTTTTATTTAAATTCCAGTTAGTGAACATACAGTGTAATATTAATTTCAGGTGTACAATATAGTGATTCAACACTTCCATACAAAACTCGGGCTCATTGACAAGTACTCCTTAATACCCACCACCTATTTAACCTATCCCCTTACCCTCTTCCCTGCTGGTAAACATCAGTTTGTTCTTGATAGTTAAGAGTCTATGTCTTTTTTTTTAAGATTTATTTATTTATTTATTTGACACAGAGAGAGAGAGATCACAAGTAGACAGAGAGGCAGGCAGAGAGAGAGGAAGAAGCAGGCTCCCTGCTGAGCAGAGAGCCCAATGCGGAGCTTGATCCCAGGACCCTGAGATCATGACCTGAGCCAAAAGCAGAGGCTTTAACCCACTGAGGCACCCAGGTGCCCAAGAGTCTATTTCTTAATAGACCACACACTAGGACACAAGGGCTCAACAGATACCAAAAGATTGAGATTATGCCCTGCATATTCTCTGACCACAATGCCTTGAAACTGGAACTCAACCACAAGAAAAAGTTTGGAAAGAATTCAAACAATTAGAAGCTAAAGTCTATCCTCTTCAAGAATGTTTGGATCAACCAGGAAGTCAAAGAACTTAAAAATTTCATGGAAACCAATGAGAAGGAAGATACATTGATCCAAAACCTATAGGATATAGCAGAGGCAGTCCCAAGGGGAAAATATATAGCTATCCAAGCCTCACTCAAAAAAAAAGAAAAGAAGAAAAGAAAAGAAAACAGAACAAAAAGAAAAACCCAGAATGCATCAAATCTTTCTACACCCTAAACTGGAAAATCAACAACAAATTAAGCCAACCCCACACACAAGAAGGGAAATAATTAAGATTAGAGCAGAGATCAATGAATTATAAACTAGAGATAGAGTAGAACACATCAATGAAACTGGAAGCTAGTGCCTGGAAAGAATAAGATTGATAAACCCACTGGCCAAACTAATCGAAAAGAAATGATAGAGGACCCAAATTAAAAAAATTATGAATGAAAGGGGAGAGATCACAACTAACACCAAGGAAATGGAAATAATCATCAAAAATTATTCCCAACAGTTATATGCCAATAAGTTAAACAACCTAGAAGATATGGATGCATTCCTGGAAACCTATAAACTTCCAAGACTGAAACAGGAAGACATTGACAACCTGAATAGACCAATATCTAGTAAGGAGATTGAAGCAGTGATCAAAAACCTCCCAAAAAACAAGAGCCCAGGACCTGATGGATTCCCTGGGGAATTCTACCAAATATTCAATGAAGAAATAATACCTAGTCTCCTGAAGCTGTTTCAAAAGATAGAAACAGAAGGAAAATTTCCAGAGTCTTTCTATGAAGACAGCATTACTTTAATCCCCAAACCAGGCAAAGACTCCATCTAAAAGTAGAATTTCAGATCAATATCCTTGATGGATATGGATACCAATATTCTCAACAAGATCCTAGCTAATAGGATCCAACAGTACATTAAAAAGACTATCCACCATGACCATTTGGATTTATCCCTGGGATGCAAGGGTCATTCAATATTTGCAAATCAATCAACGTGATAAACAAATAAATAAGAGAACAGAGAAGAACCACATGGTCCTCTCAATTGATGCAGAAAAAGCATTTGACAAAATACAGCATCCATTCCTGATTAAAATTCTTCAAAGTATAGGGAGAGAAGGAACATTCTTCAACCTCATAAAATCTATCTATGAAAAACCCACAGTGAATATCATTCTCAATGGGGAAAAACTGACAGCCTTCCCATTGAGATCAGGAACAAGACAAGGATGCTCACTCTCACAACTGTTATTCAACATAGTGTTAGAAGTCCTAAAACAGCAATCATACAACAGAAAGAAATAAAAGGTATTCAAATTTCCAAAGAAGTCAAACTCTCTCTTCACAGATGAAATGATATTTTAAAGGAAAACCAAAAATACTCCACCCCCAGACTACTAGAACTCAACAGCAATTCAGTAATGTGAAAGGATACAAAAATCAATGCACAGAAATCAGTTGCTTTCTTATACACTAACAATGAAAATATAGAAAGGGAAGTTAGAAAATTGATTCCATTTACTATAGCACAAAAAAACATAAGATACTTTGGAATAAACCTAACCAAAGAAGTAAAGGATCTGTACTCGAGGAACTACAGAACACTCATGAAAGAAATTGAAGAAGACACAAAAAGATGGGAGAGCATTCCATGCTCATGGATCGGAAGAATAAACACTGTTAAAATGTGTATACTCCCCAGAGCAATCTATACTTGGATGGCCATCCCGATCAAAATTCCACCAGCATTTTTCAAAGTGCTGGAACAAACAATCCTAAAATTTGTATGGAACCAGAAATGACCCTGAATTTCTAAGGAAATGTTAAAAAAGAAAAACAGAGCTGGGGGAATCACATTACCTGATTTCAAGCTTTAGTACACTGCTGTGATCACCAAGGCAGCATGGCACTAGAACAGACATATAGACCAATGGAAAAGGGTAGAGAATCCAGATATGGACCCGCAACTCTATGGTCAAATAATTTTTGACAAAGCAGGAAAAAATAGACAGTCTCTTCAATAAATGGTGCTGGGAAAATTGGAGAGTTATACGTAGAAGAATGAACCTCAGCCATTCTCTTATGCCACACACAAAGATAAAACTGAAATGGATGAAAGACCTCAACGTGAGGCAGGAATCTATCAAAATCCTAGAGGAGAACATAGGAAGTAACCTCTTTCACATCGGCCACAGCAACTTCTTCCACAGCAAAGGAAACAAAAGTGAAAATGAACTTTTGGGACTTCATCAAAATAAAAAGCTTCTGCACATCAAAAGAAACAGTCAACAAAACAAAGAGGGAACACACAGAATGGGAGAAGATATTTGCAAATGACACTACAGACAAAGGGCTGATATCCAAGATCTATAAAGAACTCCTCAAACTCAAAAACCAAAAAATAATGATGATCACATAAAAAAATAGGCAAGAGACATGAAGAGGCACTTCTCCCTAGAAGATATACAAATGGCTAACAGACACATGAAAAAATGTTCAGTGTCACTAGCTATCAGGGAAATTCAAATCAAAACCACACTGAGATACCACCTTACACCAGTCAGAATGGCCAAAATTAACAAGACAGAAAACAACAAGTGTTGGAGAGGCTGCGGAGAAAGGGGAACCCTCTTACACTGTTGGTGGGTATGTAAACTGGTGCAGCTGCTTTGGAAAACAGTGTGGAGATTCCTTAAAAAATTAAAAATAGAGCTACCCTACGACCCTGCAATTGCACTAATGGGCATTTACCCCAAAGATACAGATGTAGTGAAAAGAAGGGCCATATGTACACCAATGTTCATCGCAACAATGGCCACAATCGCCAAACTGTGGAAAGAGCCAAGGTGCCCATCAACAGATGAATGGATAAAGAAGATATAGCACATATATACAATGGAATACTATGCCTCCATCAGAAAGGATGAATACCCAACTTTTGTAGCAACACAGACTGGATTGGAAGAGATTATGCTGAGTGAAATAGGCCAAGTAGAGAAAGTCAAGTATCACATGGATTCACTTACTTGTGGTGCATAAGGGGTAATATAGAGGACAGTGGGAGAAGGAAAGGAAATGGGAAGTAGGGTAATTACGGGAGAGAAACAAAACATGAGAGACTTTGGAGTCAGAAAAAACCTGAGAGTCTTGTCAGGAAGGGGGTGGGGAGATGGGAGAGCCTGGTGGTGGGTAATGAGGGCATGTATTGCATGGAACACTGGGTATGGGATATAAACAATGAATCTTGGAACACTGAAAAAATAAAATTATTTTAAAAATATTAAAAATAGAGCTACCCTATGACCCTGCAATTGTGTTACTGGGTATTTACCCCAAAGATACAGATGTAGTGAAAAGAGGGGCCCTATGTACCCCAATGTTCATTGCAGCAATGGCTACAATTGCCAAATTGTGGAAAGTGCCAAGGTGCCCTTCAACAGATGAATGAATAAAGAAGATATGGTCCATATATACAATGGAATACTATGCCTCCATAACAAAGGATGAATACCCAACTTTTTTTTTTATTGTTACTAAAATTTTTTTTCCCAGTGTTTCAAGATTCATTCCCCATTCCCCACACCCAGTGCTCCACGCTTTAGGTGTCCCCAGTACCCACCACCAGGCTCTCCCATCCCTCCACCCCCCTCCCTCCAA